>JAABLK010000798.1:0-16725 GCA_012295415.1 Phytophthora chlamydospora | reverse complement strand
GAGGTTATAACTGAACTAGAGACTCTCTGAGTCTGTGTCTTCCTCTGACGCTAAAGCTACAGCAGCCCCGCTGCACGCAGTCTCCCCAAGAGCTACGAGAACGTCGTGCTGAACTTGGAGATGAGCAGCGCTGAGCTGCGATCGCAAGACGTCGTGAAGGTGCTGACGAATGAGCACATCAAGCGGCAAGGCGAGAAGACGGCGACGGTGAAGACGGAGGACGCGGCCAAGGCGTTCAACACCGACCGAGAGTCTCGCCAGTGCACGTACTGCGGGAAATTGGGGCACACGATCGACAAGTGCTGGACCAAGCAGAAGGACGAGAATCGGGGCCCAAGACGCGGCGGCAATGGCAATGGCCGTGGACGCGGGGCCAACAATGCCCAGTGGAGGAACGACGACGCCAACTACGACTACGGCTACGGCTATGATCGAGTGGCGTTCGCGGTCTCACTGGAGTGTGGCATTTCGACGGGCAAGGATATGCTCGGCATGTGGGCGGTCGACAGCGGCGCAACGCACCACATCTGCAACGACAAGGCCAAGTTCGCCCATTTGATTGAGCGAAACGAGGGCGAACTTTCGGTGGCCGACGGCAACAAGGCGGCCATCATGGGTGTGGGGACCATCGTGGAACGAGTGGTTCTGCCCAACGGCGACGAGCGCGACATCGAGATCAAGAACGCGCTGTACGTGCCGAGCATGAGCAAGAATCTGCTCTCCGTGCCACAGATCAACAAGAGTGGTCTGTTCCAAGTCGTGTTCGACGGCACCCAGATGCGCGTTGCGCACAAGGCCTCCAAGCAAGTGGTGGCGGCGGCGAACCTCGTGGATGGCCTCTACTGGCTCCAGACGCCTCAGCGATCGGCGAATGCGGCGACCAGTGGGAAGACGGTCGACCTGCACGCGCGTATGGGTCACGCTCCGGTGGAGGTGCTTCGCAAGATGGTCGACAACGACATGATCAAGGACGCGAAGGCACCTTCCAAGTCGAGTGGACCAAGCGTGTGTCGCGGCTGTCAGCAAGGCAAAATGGTCCAGAAGCCGTTCCCAAGCAACCGTGACAAGCGTCGCTACGACACGTTCGAGCTGCTCCACTTCGACATCTGCGGCCCCATGGAAGAAGAGTCACTGGGTGGCAGCAAGTATCTGCTGCTGATCGTGGACGAAGCCAGCGGATGCATGAAGGGGTTCTGCCTGCGTGCCAAGTCGGAGAGCGAAGACTGCATCAAGACGTACGTCACGAAGGTGCAGACGCAGTTCGGCAAGAAGGTCAAGTTTGTGCGGCACGACGGAGCTCGTGAGTTCGCGACCAACTCGCTGAAGGTCTTCTACGAAGTCGAAGGCATCGAGCAGCAAACCACGGTTCCGTACGCGCACCAGACCAACGGCACGGCAGAACGCGCCATCCGGACCATCGTCACGATCGGCCGCAGCATGCTGCATCACGCCAAGTTGGACAAGTGTTTCTGGGCTGAGGCGGCCATGACGGCCATCTACGTGAAGAACCGCCTGCCGTCACCCAAGGTGGAGCACAAGACTCCATTCGAGATCGTGTACAAGTCCAAGCCAAGTGTCAAGCACATGCGTGTGTTCGGATGCCAGACGTACATCCTGACGCCGAAGGAAAAGCGGCGCAAGTGGGACCCCAAGGCTCGCGCCGGGTTGTTCCTCGGCTACGAAGAAGTGTCCAAGGCGTATCGACTTTATGACATCGAGGCGGGGCAGGTGGTTGTCAGTCGCGATGTCAACTTCGATGAGTCCGCCTTTGGACTTTCGGCGCATACCTCGGATGAAGACGTCGATGATGCTGCGCTGGACCTGGACGCGCTGGACCTGGACGACAACGATGGACCGCGCCAAACGAGCTTCAAGCAGGCGGGGAAGCGCAAGTACCGACCGAGTGGCGATGACGACACTGCCAGAAGATCGCGTCCCGTTCGCCACCGAGCTGGCTTAGAAGAAGCAAGTGCGCCGGACGTATCCTCCTCGCGCCGAGCTGAACCCGACGAAGAAGAAAAGTCTGGGGACCAAGATGAAGACGACGACTCGACGCCTCCAGTGTTTTGGCGTGCCAGTGCCAACGCTGTGGAAGCAGCAGCCGATCTATTGGAGCCGACGACGTTCCAAGAGGCTGTGAACGGTCCGGATCAAGTGCACTGGCGCAAGGCAATCCGCGCGGAGCTCAAGTCGATGCGACTGCGTGGTGTGTTTTGAGCTGCCAAGTTGCCCAGCGGCCAGCGCGCCATCGGCACCAAGTGGGTGTTCAAGATCAAGCGCAAAGCGGACGGCTCGATCGAGAAGTACAAGGCGCGCCTCGTGGCCAAGGGCTTCAAGCAGAAGTACGGCATCGACTACACGGAGACGTTCTCGCCCGTGGTCAAGTACGTGACGCTGCGCATGATCATCGCGATCGCCAAGTACTTCGGCTGGCCCCTCGACCAACTCGACGTCGTGACAGCGTTCCTGTACGGGGTCATGAAGGAGGTGGTGTTCTGCGTGGTTCCCGAAGGCGTCGAACTGGATGGTGACTTCGACTGCAAGTGTCAGCCTCGATCCGTGCCTCTACATCAAGGTGGTGGACGGTCACTGCGTGCTCGTGCTGGTGTACGTGGACGACGTGCTGATTACCGGGAGTTCACCCGAGCTGATCTCGCGCACGAAGACGGACTTGAAGACGCGCTTCGAGATGACCGACAGCGGCAAGTGCGCGTTTGTTCTTGGGATCGAGCTGGTGGACGGCCCGGACGGCAGCGTGACCATGTGCCAGCGTCGCTACGTGGACGACATCCTGAAACGCTTCGCCATGGATGAGTGCAAGGCCGTGGTGAGTCCGGTGGACATGAGCACTCGACTGGTTCCAAGCGACGCGGCGACCAAGGTGAACGCTCCGTTTCGCGAAGCTGTTGGTGCGCTGATGCACCTGATGACCGCCACGCGCCCGGACATCGCGTACGCCGTTGGCTATGTGTCGCGCTTCATGGAGAACCCCCAAGAGGAACACTGGGTTGCGGTCAAGCGCATCTTTCGCTACCTGCAAGGCACCAAGACGCATGGCATCTGCTTCAAGCCGGGCGACAAGATCGACTTTCGTGGCTACTCGGACGCGGACTGGGCCGGCGACCTCGCGGACCGCAAGTCGACTTCAGGCTACACGTTCATGCTGATGAGTGCGCCTGTGAGCTGGGGAAGCAAGAAGCAGTCAAGTGTGTCGCTGTCTACGAGCGAAGCGGAGTACATCGCGCTCAGTCTGGCTATCCAAGAGGGCAAGTGGATCCATCGCCTGCTGTGCGAGATTCTGGCGGCTGCCAACGAAACCGGACCCGAGCTCATGATCCGCGAAGACAACCAGTCGTGCATCAAGATGACCAAGAACCCGGTGAACCACGGCCGCGCCAAGCACATCGACATCAAGTACCACCACATCCGCGACGAAGTGAAACGCGGTGAAGTGAAGCTCGAGTATTGCGAGACTTCTGTGATGCTGGCGGACATCATGACGAAGGCGCTTGCGGGACCACGCCACAGACGGCGGCTCTCGGCATCCCAATGTCCTCCGGAACTTCAGGCTGGTTTCCCCATCGTTCCAGCTGCCGGGACAATTGGAGAGTGGCTCCATGCACATTCTGTAAAAAGGCTATGAGTGGGACGAGGGATCCCCTAACCAATGCGTATGCATCCGATGATCATCACTCCGATTCACCTCTTTTGGTGGCTGTCGACCCCCTCCCCCACTCGAGATTCCCCTAACGCGGCAAACGCTCCAGCGCCCGTAGCACGCCCCCGCCTCCGCTTCCGCAGACCGCACCATCCAGCCGCCGTCCGGAGAAGGATCCGTCGCCGTGCCTGCAGACCGTCAACCGCAGCAGAGGCCCGATGTCGGGTCGCCTCCACTCGGTTTCCGGGGTGGAGTCTGCTTCGTCAGATCCTGATTTAGATGGTGGTGGACGTGTGGCCACGACATCCGCAAGATTATCGAGGCACGCCACGAAACGGGGGTCCTCACAGCGCAGCAGCAGCAACCGTAAGAATAAGAGACGCGGATTCACGCGGGAGCATTGGGCCAGTACCAACCGGCGCTAGCGCAACCCAAAAACAAAAATGTAGCTGTTCATGGTACGGTCAGCTACTCCTGCTTGCTGTCGAAATAAGAGGATCCGAGCTACTCGAACGGAAGTCATCAAGTCCGGTCGCTACGTATACAGTGTACACATGATTAGGGCGATGAGCGCTTGGCACCGTACTATGGAGCGGTTTTACGATATCGAGAGGACTATCTCGTGGCTGAACAATATAGACCTGGCAGATTGAAACCCTGGCGATGCCTGAAGGCTGGATTGTCTGCTGCCTGACCAGATAGAAGAGAGGTTGGCATGTGTGTCCTAGGCGACTACTGTTGGGGGACATCGCTCCGGGACCAAGAATGGCTGGAACTTTCAAGTTTGGATCTGGGCCTGAAGGCTTTGATCGAGTTCTGTAAGAACAACCATGAGATCTACGCCATTCAATCGCATTAGCTGAGATACCCTGGGTACGATCAGGACGGTCTTAAACAAGCAGGAGCGTAGTCTCAGCTTCACAGCGCTATGGAAAAACACCTCCGAGAAAGTGGGATGAGGGCTGAGCAATGTGCAGCGGTTAGTGGCGACCCCTAGCCGTGGCTCTTTGCGGTCGTTTACTACGACTCAGACCACTGTTACGCAGTGGCGGTCAATTTTGCGGCGTTCACGGTGGCTATTTTCGATGCACAACAGACAGGAAACAGATTCAACGCACTGAGGAGCTTCTCCAGCGTTGAGCTGCTTTCTTTCATGCCAATTCCACCGTCCCCGAAGCGCTACAGGTTCAAACAAATGGACTGGATTGTTCAAGTCGACTCATACAACGGTGGGGTCTTCGTGGTCGTGTTTTTCGAGTTCATGCTTCTGGATGTCGAGCCAAGTGGCCTTGATTCAGAAGTTGCCATGCAGTACTTTAGCTACAGACTGCAGTTGCGGCGCCCCTGCATTCTACAGCTACATCACCAGGTATTAGGAATTGTTTTAGCCATCTACGTGGGTTCGATGCAAGGAATCTTGCAGTGTATGGAGTAAGATATCCCGCCATCTACGCTGGTGCGCGTGCTAAATGATGTCGAGAAAACGCTACCGCGTGCATAGCATGGTTTTGCATTAATGCGCTTGTGTGGCCCTCTCTAAACCCTAAACCTTCTACGACAGAATTCTTTAGCTATCCCCGTTGCTCGCCGTCAACTTGTTCTTTAATTTACTTGGGGTTATCGACGGTAAGAACAACAAGGTTCGTTTATTGTCATCTTTACTCGTGCCTCAGTATTGATGTTTGACGTACCAACGAGCCAACAGCCTTCACGCCCGCGAACAACTGTTGGAAGCTTGAACTTCTTTATTTATGTAGTGATTTTTGTCGAGCGCGTGCCTGAAGTGTATCAGACCCACTGGAGTCGCGTCGGTGGCTTCAGTAGAGAGATGAAGGTCATCTCGAGTGCTAGCTACAGTTGATGTAGCTTCTTTCACCGGCATCAATAAGAGGAATTGCAGCGTCAACAACACTTAAAACTCAGCTGGAATTTGGCCCTCGCTCATTGGCTCTTAATGACTCTGAGCGTTTCGAGGCCCTCAGGCCCCGACCACCCCAGTTTAGTGACTAAACACTAAGAGTTGTGAAGCGAGCCACTGCGAGCGGAACGTGGGCGCTCTAGCAGGCGAGCGGTTGACAGAATATCGTTGCCGCGTAGCGGCGGCGCTCGGCTAGTTTGCGGTCAATTTTGATGACAAAGGTCATGAAATTCCCATACTTTGGTGGGTCAGAGAAGTTTTGCATACGTTGCGCTAACATACCAGCACACAAACACGTAATTATCCGGAGATCTTGGAAGCCGTATAGGTTCTCGTTGAATAGCGTGAATCCACAGGATTTGTTGTAGTCGCTGGGATTGGCATTGGTGTCGGCCTTTATAATTGTGGCCGCTGGACAGCTATGCAGGAGTCCAGTGTACATTCCCCTAGGTGTATAGTGCCGCTGGACAGCTATGCAGGAGTTCAGTGTACTTTCCACTAGGTGTATAGTGCCGCTGTAGACAACTGCGCACGCAGCGTGCACACGTGCGAATTTAAAATCTTAAATGCAATAGCTTGCTGGTAGGTTAACACGACTCCACGGTTTTTTTTTTCCTGCGCACTTGACTTATCCCAGTGACAAAACGTTCTAGACAAGCAAGACGCAGATATCGCCAATTAATACTTTGGGGGGAGGGGGTGAAAATACACTTAGCGCTGCAGTATCAGGCAAAGGGTTACTGCTGACAGCCAGCTTCTTCATGCGACCCTTCAAGAAGGAAATCAACTCGGCTTCTCCAGACTTAGACTTGGACGCTCATTTTTCTGTGTGCGCGGGCATGCAGTACTCGCGTTCGTTTAGTTAGCTGCATAACTCTAAGATTGTACCAGTGTAGGTAGTTCGTTCTCAAGAACACGTTGTATTAGCAGGAATAATAGCTTCCATTTTTACTGTTCTCTGCCATTGCGACAAGGTAGACGCCATGCCATTTCCATTCGTCTGTCTTTGAATCCATAAATTTTCACAATTGTTAGGCCATATCAATGACGATATATGGATAACCCATGCGTAGCAAAATGTACCCTTGCTGTACTTATTAAATCTGCCGTCAGAGTGCTAAATCACTCATAATACAAAGGGAACCATTTTGCTTCCTGTACTGCTTGATCGATTTGTTAAATGTTTCGAAGTGACTTTGTCGGAAACACACAAGGGTCTCTTTTAAGATTGAAAATAATACGAGGAGTTATAAAGCGATAGTTGCTGTTATTTATGTGTTCGATTTGCGTTAAGAACACGTCGAACACCAAGATCACGCACTGTCGCCTCGACAGAGGCGGCGAAAACCGCAGCGATCATACTGATGTCGGCGAGCAGATCTGGCTCTGGTGCGTAAGTGTGCGCAGGCGTTGCGGCGGCTTTTGAAGCTGGCTGCTCACTTGTCGGAGCCGTGGAAGTCACGGACCTCGGCTACAGCAGCGAGCTGTCGAAGTGCTACGAGACTCAGCAGCCCGACTGGTGGCGCACGGAGTCGCTTGGCTGGAGGAACTTGATCCACCACCACGCTGTCGTCTGTTGGCCTTCTGCACGATAAGTGTGACTGCCATCGGAGACAGCACTCAATAGCAGTAGCGAGAGTAATCAGGAAGTTAGGTAAACACAGTGAGTGCTGGGCGCAAGATGCCACGACAGGGCAGCGTGTGTCTGAGGGTCGAGCTTCTGCGTGCTCGCAGAGCAGCAAAAGGAATAGTGAGGCAGAGCTCGACCCGCACCAGCACACACGCCGCTCCGCAAAGTTGTATTCCAGTGTACAAACAGACCGTAGCGCAGCTAGCTCGGCCGTGGGTCCATGATGATCCCAGCAGGATCAGCTTGATGTTGTTGTCGATGTCCGTAGTAAGCTCGGTCGCCAGCTTAATCACGTCATTTGCGTATCCAGCTTGCCGTCGTAGTTGAGGCAGCTGCCTCGCTCATCATATCCGCAGTGGCCGCGGTGGCATCGACCTCGTCTGTAGAGGCAGTAGTCGTATGGTCCTCGCTCACAATCGGCAGCAGGTTTATCGCCCATTGAAACCGCGTGAACTTCGCCACTGCCAGTCATGATGTCCGCCACCATTTCCTTGTTGCCAATGTGCTGCGTAGTGAGCTGCTTTAGCCCCACCGTACGCCGCACCAAATGAAGTTGTCAATGTGTTTCGTCTTCGAGTGTTTGCCGGGTTTGACAGACAGAGAGATGGCACCTTGGTTGTCACCCAGCAGCAGCGGAACAGGATGCTTCCACTCCAATTCTTTGCAAAGGCCAGCAAGCCACAGCATGTCCTTGGTCGCTTCGGCCATACCAACATACTCAGCTTCGCATGTGCTCTGTGCATTGATCTCCTGTTTCCGTGATGCATACGAGATCGCATTGTCGTCCAACGTGGTCACGTAGCCGCTGACACTGCGTCGATCCGCAGGATCGTTCGCACAGTCAGCATCCGAGTAGCAGCCGATACGAACACCGGTTCCCTGTTGTACGTCCATCACCAAGCCGTAGTTGCTCGTCGCTTGCAGATAGCGAATCACCCGCTTCGCCTGAGCGTAGTGCGTGTGGTCGTAGTCAGCCAGGTACTTTCCGAGGTGTCGTGCCGCATGCGCAATGTCTGGTCTCGATGCCCTGACCAGGTACTGGAGGGCGCCCACCAGTTCACGGTAGGGCAGGCACTCATTCGTAGCAGGGATTTCAGCCTTCGACACAGCAGTGCCTCAGGTATTGCGCATCCATTACAGTTCTCCATGTGGAACCGCTGTAGCACCTCCAGTACGTACTACTTCTGGCAGTACACGATCTGTCTTCGCGGTCGATCAATCACAATCTCCATGCCAAGCATGTAACGGGGTTACATCAAATAGTGTGGTGCACACAAGTTAGGTGCCACACGTAAGTTGGGGTTCCATACACATGTTACGTGTGGCACCCCAGATAGCAACGGATAGTTCACAGTGGATATGCATTAGACTAGGCTCTACTATGGTAGATAGTGAGTCCTATACATTCAGACAACAGGCGGCTCTGCCGCGATAAACAACAATACATTCAGTTCACATTTTAAAGCCTAGAGTTCATTTGCCTTGTTTAAGGTATTACGTATCTCTGGAGTCCGTAAGTAGTAGACTTACGGTACTCGTTACAGACTCTCGTATAGAGTCGAGGTTATAACTGAACTAGAGACTCTCTGAGTCTGTGTCTTCCTCTGACGCTAAAGCTACAGCAGCCCCGCTGCACCGTTGACTTGTCGACCGACGTTCTGACGAACTTGGTGAGTTTCTCCAGTCGTTGGAACAGCTCGCAGCGGCCGACTTCGTGGACTTGCTTGCAAAACTTGCATCGCCTGCGGCAGTAGTGTGCAGAATGACCATCCAACCCGCACGCTGCACAAGGACCGTAACGTGGTCGTTCACGCGAGTCATCTCGGCGGCTTTGGTATCCTGTCGGAATTGACGGTCGGCTAGCTGAGTTGTGACGTCTGCCAGCTTGGTCACCTCTGTCCGGCGAGTTCCTGTTGCGGTCACTTGAGTGTCCAGCGTCGAGGTAGTCTCGGCTCTGGTCTGGGTCAGACTCGTCGGATTCGCTGTAGACGCTCTCATCCTCCGACGACCCATACCCACGTGAGTAACGCTGGTCGGTGCTAGTGTACAAGTCGTCGACGGAGGCCTCAGCTGAAGTGACTCGGCGGTCTCGACTCTCATCTCGTCGACCACGGCGGTCACCTCGGCGGCTTTCTTGTCGTCCATCTCGACGATCGCTCCTCCGAGTTTCGCTGCGCCTATTGTCTCGGCCATCACGGTTGACCTTGGGCACCGACACCAGTCTGTCGCGCTGTTTCTTTCGCTTTTCGCCGAGGATCTTCCAGTTGATAATCTGCTCGACTCGGCTGATGTCGTTCAATTGGAGCGGGTACAACAGGTCCATGATTCCGTCGTCGCCGTAATTGAGGAGGAACTGCTCCACATGGTCAGCGGAGTCGGCGCCTCCTTTCTCGTACTGGATCTTGGCCGTGCGGGCGTATCCATTTAGCCGAGTCAGGAAGTCATAGATGGGCTCGTTGTCCTTGCGCTTCGCCGAGTAGTAGCGAGTGCGTGCAGACTGGTCGAACTGTGAGCAATAGTACTCCAAAAACGCCTCGCTGAGTAGCTTCCAACGTCCCTGCGTCTTCTTGGGCAGTTAACGGTACCAACTTTTAGCTGCCCGGCCCAAGCAGAGCGAGAATGGCTCGCACCACGAGTTCTGGGGCATCCGCGTTCCCTTCATCTCATAGATGAACCGCTTCAGCCACTGCAGGGATGCATCCGAGCGGAAACGCTTCCCGTCGAACTCGGCTACCTTGTCGAGTGAGAAGTGGGTTCTCAGCTCAAGGTATTGCGCTCCGTCACGGTCGGGCTCATCATAGCTGAGTCTGCGGATCTGATCTTGGACCGACTCGTCATCTCCTCCGCGACGGCCGTAACTCGGCTTCAGGTTATGGATTCCATCGTCGAGCTCGGCTTCATCGTCTGCATCGCGGAAGTAGTCATAGTCATAACGACCACTTCGTTCATTGGAACGCTTCGGAGTCATCGTCACGTGGGAATCCTCAAATTAAGGGGTCCCTTCGGTCGACCTGAGCTAATCAGCTCGCTTCGTCTCCGGTGTCTTAGGCAATGGGACCTTGCTAGGGTTACTCTCGAACTCGGCTAGCCGTTTCGCGATGGTTGGCTGATCTCCGGGGGCTCTCTCCAGGCCGAAAGCGACTCGGAGTCGGCGTTTCCAGTGCGTGATCTCCATGCTGGCTCTGCTGAGTTCCCAACTTGATAGAATCAGGCTGTTCGGGCGACCGTTGCAACGATAGCCCATAGCCCTCAACAGTAGCACCGTGTCTTAAACCAACTCATTGATGCCAGTGCTGTTCACCGGCTGGGTCAACTTCGGGCCGAGAATCAGCCATTTCGCCTGAGCCATGGCCACGGGAGCGAACATCATCATCCACTCCGATTGGGTCCTCATCTCCTCGCCGAGTCGCGCCAGGACCTTGTTCGCACTCGGCGTGTCGGTGTTGCGCGTTGCCTTCGGCAGTAGGGGCGGACGTTCCCCTTGAGCGACACCTTGATCTTCATCGTCCGCATCATCCTCGAGCTCAGCGGCGAGATTGCGTTCCACTGGGCGCGGATTTCCCATCCGACTTACGTGGAGCGACAACTCGTCGACTTCCTCGAGCAACTCGGCTGCCGACTTCACTGTATCGACACCCTCCTTCTCTTCATACTCTTCATCACTTCGTTCTTGCTCTCCTTGGTCCTCAGTCTCGTCTTCGTCGAACCGGACGTTGTTGACCACTTCCATCGTCATGTCTACGATCAGCCCACCAGCCGAGTTGGGCTCAACCATGGGTGAGCCCCCAGCGGTCGCTGGACTTGCCCCACTCGGCGTTGACGATCCCTTGACCATCCTGCTCAATTAATCGAAACTTGGTTACTTGGCACCTACGAAAACAAACACACCCCTGTTCCCGGGTCGCGGCACCAGTTGTGGTATTGTAGTACACACAAAAACGTCAGATGCGGTTCCTTAGCAACAAACACAACAAATCGCCGAGTCGAAGTCGGCGCTTGTTGGCCTGCGCTGAGTTGCCCCAGCGGTTCGGCCCTTCCGGGACAGTTGGTGTCTCGCCTCCGCTGACACCAGGCAACCAAGCCAGTCACACCAGAGGTCAGCTGAGCTCGCTGCCTCTTGTTCAAATCCCGTGCCCTCCACCAAAGGACGGACGACGGCGCGCCAGCGCTTTTACGGGTCACCGAGAGCAAAGGCTTCTCGGCTAGAAGTGTCACGGCACCCGGGCTATCCGGCGTACCGACCCGCTGAGTAGCGGGGTTTTCCAGCGCACAAAGCGAAACACGCCCTTTCCCGGGCCGACTTGTACTCTTGGCGCTGCCAGGCGGTCGAACCCTACAAGCTATGCCTCTCGGGTTCAACGGCAGGCATAATCCAGCCCACGCAGGGACTCACCGGAAGAGTGTACGCTGTTCTTGGACTTGGAAGATTCTGCTCTGTTAAATGTTATCTCTGAAGAGCCGTAAAGGCTCTATCTTCTCCTTCCTATATCCTATACAAATATCTAATGAAATGAAGTCGTTTTGGATCTCGGCGACCCCTCGCTCGGACCTCAGCGTAACTACCCGAAAACCGACCGCCGAGTTCTGCTCCGCCGAGATAGTACCGTCGAACACTGCTCCTAAGAGTCGACCGCTGAGTTTGTAGCTGAGTCCGCAAACTTTGGTGTTCACTACACCACAACTGCCCCGGCCATGATACGAACCGAGCTGGTGAGTGTCTTGGCCCAACTGGTGTATCGCTCGGCTGGTCCTTTCCCCTCAGCCGGTGACCAACACTCCAGCCACCGAAATCTCCAATTTCGTCCGAACCCAGCTTCCCCGACATCGCTCCGTGTTCCACGCCGAGAAGGCAAGCTCTGCTTCACTCTTGCCGGCGTTGCGTCCTCATTCGCTGACTTGTCTGCTTGATCATCCAGCTCCAGATGTCATCTGCCTTCTCGCCAGCCCAGACACTCCCGGCCAGCGAGTCTGGAGGAGTTCCCGTCGAGCTAGCTCCTGTCGTTTTGGCCGACGCGGCGCCTCTGCCTCCTGAACAAGGCGCTCCCATCACTGATGGTGATGTGCTAGAGGACGGGGAGGTGCCGGCTGACACGTCTCACCAAGACGAGTCAACTGAGTCTGCTGACGACCTCGATTCTGCGCCACGGGTAAGTCACTTGGTTGCTGTTTGTTCTCGTCGAATCTCGCTGACTTCTTATGCTATTCCAGGCCTCCTCGCTACCTGGCCCTTTGCTCGCTCCGCTGGCGTACAGCTCAGGCTTGATGGCCCCGTTGATCTAGGTCGTTGCTGGCCCTCATTTTCCCGATGCTCGTCCCCTTGAGCGTCTGGACGAGCTCGACGAGTTCTTCGACCAGCTGTCACCTCGGTCAGAGTGGACGCCGCCACCGCCGAGTCCGCCCAAGCCTTCGCCACTTCGTCTGAAGTTGGCTCAACCTCCACCCCGCTCGATCCTCCGCGTTCAAGGTGGTAGGCTGTCTCAGCCTGGGTCTGCTGAGTCACCACCGTCTCCGCCGAGTTCTACCGATCCTGCCATGCGACCAGTTTCACCTCTCAGGCTGGAGACTGATTCGGCGACTGGGGACTCGCCGGGTTCGCCAGTAACACCAAGCGACACGTACTCCCCGCTGCCTTCGCTTCCGCCAAGCCCTCAACCACGACCGGTTCCGGCTGGCTTCCGCCGAGACTGGTTGTTGGAGGCGGGGATCCCTCCAACGCCGTTCACTGAGTCTCCTAGCCCACTCAGTTGGCTTCCACGCCGTCGGGCTGAGTTTCCACCAACAGTGAGGGCTCCTCCAACTCGGTTCACCGTTCCTACGCCATCGTCTGACCCACCTGGGTCGATCGCTGAGTTGTGGGGCTTGCTTCAAGCCCGCGACCAAGCTCGACTCGACGACAACTTGGACAGTACTCGTGCGATGGCTTACGCGCTCCTGCGGCCTCCGCTCCCGACTGACGATGAGAGTCGGCGTGATCTCCTCTCAGATCGCTCGCCTGCTGAGCTCTTCTTACAAGTTCTGCAAGCAAGTTCTCCTGCTCCTCCCGTGTCGGGCAGAGAGCTCGCTGACGTGCTGGTTCAGAACGCCGAGTTGCGCCGAGACAATGACGCTGGCTCGGCGTATGAACTCGGCTCTCGTTGACTCGGCGCGGCTGGACCAATAATTCGCTGCCTCGGTACGGGAGCGCGACGAGTGGAAGAAGTCGTCGGACGCACAGTCCATCATGGTCGCGTCGTTCCGCAAGGAAGTTGTTCGGCTCGGGTGCCAGGTGAAAGAATCGACTCGGAAGCTCAACAACCGAGTCGATGAGTCGAAGATTGTGGTAGAAGATCTTCACCGCCAGCTCAAGGAGCGACTCGTCGACATCCAGCAGCTCTCGACTCAGCTGGTCGAGGGCCAGAAACCTTACGCGGCACTCCAAGGCGTGGCATCAACATACTTCCGTCAAGTTCAGGAAGCTGCTTTGGTCGTCTCGAGTGGAGGTCCTGACCACAAGCTCCGCATGGCCAACCAGGCCATCGAGTCCTTGCGTCGGACCGTCCAGAAGCAGAAGCAGCTCCTTCGCCACGCCGGGCAGACTTTCGTGACTGACCCAGCATTGGCAGTCGCAGCAGCTTCCGGGGTTGACGCTCCGGGTCTATCTCCAGCCGAGCTTCACATCAACGCTCGGCTGTGCCGGCTGTTGGAAAGTCGGTGGTCCGAGCTCTCCAAGCTTCGTGATGGAGAGCCTCGCGAGATCGTCTTGCAGGTCGGAGGCGTGCCGAATTCTTCTGCTCCAATGCCAGCTCCTCCGCTGAGTTCTGGGTCCACGTTGGGTGCTCAAGGAGCCTCTCAACGAGTAACTGCTGCCGAGGCGTTGACCTCGCTGAGTTCAGTTGGTCCTCAGTCAGCGGGTCCCTTGCGTCCGCCGAGTTCTCCATGCTTGCCGGTCTCGGCGGGGTCAAGTTCGCCGAGCTCGGCCCACTCGTCACACGCTTCCGTGGCTGTTCCCAGTCCGCCGAGTCCTCTGCTGATGTCGTCAAGTCAGACGTTGTCTCCTCCAGTCTCAATTGGTTCTTCAAGTTCCTCGAGAGCTCCGGTCGACTCCTCTTCCACAACCATGGTGATCGCCAAGCCCAAGCCGACGGTCCCAGTGGCAGACTCGTCGCTGCTCTCTCGTCGTTCCTCGCGGAAGACTTCACAGGATGCCCGTGCCATCAGCCGAGCTCTGCTTGAGGACTTGGACGCCACCGACGCTGAAGTTCTCGCGTGTTCGTCTCCACCACCGGATTCCTCGAGCTCTGCTGAGTCGACGGTCGACCTGTCGTCTCCTGCTGACACTGACCAAGGGGTTCAAGTTCCTCCTCCGTCCAACTCGGCGACGGAGCATCCCGGCTCTGGTGGTGACAGTGAAGGAGGTTCTCCAATCGAGGTGGTGCAGGTAAGTGTAAAAACCAAGCTCGTCTAAGTCTTCCAAGAAGACTCCTGCCAAGCGACCCCGTCCAGTTTCCCCCAAGTCAGCTTCCAAGAAGCCTCGTCGCTCGGTCGCTGGGTCGAAGTCGGCTGGCAAAGGAAAGGCTGTGGATCGAGCCAAGTCAGCGAAGCCACGCAAGGTCTCGGCGGGCAAGAAGTCGAGTCGGGTTGAGGCGTCCGCCGGTGCTGTGGCTACCTCCACAGGGTCCTCTGCTTCTGGATCAGGTTCTCGTCCTGCTCTGCCTGCAGCTATGGCTCAGTCGGACTCGGCTGCAGTGGTTGCTTCGCAATTGGATGGGACGGCTTCGGCGATTGTTGCGCCCGCTTCTGCAGCTGTTCTTCCGGAAGCGCTGAGTCACCCGATCGCCGAGTTGAGGAAGCGAGCTGCTCAAGCTGCTTCCCGTACCACGCGCTGATCCGACAAGCTCAGGATCTGGAGGCAGCTGCCCTTCTTCCACCCAGGGTCTGCTCGCTGTTGGGAGATGATTCTCGCAGCTTGCAAGGTGGAGATCAAGACTGAGCTGGTCAACGGGAAGAAGCAAGTGTGCGCTACGCTGAGTTCTCCCGAGGGCATAGCAGCCTTCGCCAACACCTTGTCGACACAGCATCCGTGTCGGCGTATCCACGCCAAGCTTCTTAAGGACCCGGTGTTCATGTCTCCCAACGTCTTGAGCCGAGTCCGCGGATGGAAATCGCGGCCTAAGATGCGCCAGCTCGTCGAGCTGATCGTGGAGTGCATGATCAAGTTTCGTGGCGAGAAGCCCGACTATTTCACGATCTTCCTCGCCATCTGGGAGCGTCTACACTGGGTTGTGGACTCCAGCGTGATCCTCGGACTCCACCCAGATTTGAACCCTGGGCGTTCGTATGCTGAGCTCGCACTGGCACTGAAGATCTGGATGCGTTACAGTCACGAACGCAAGCGTCGAGGTGATCTTCTGCGCCCGATCCTCGCCGAGTTCTTCCGGGTTCTGTTCGAGGCATCGACCAATGAAGATTCGGCGGGACCGGCACCGACTTTGGACGCCGAGTTGTGTTTCGACCCTTCCGTCCCATTTGCCCCGCCGGACAATCTGCCATGGTTCCCCACGAGTGCTGATTGGTGTGCTGCGACCGCTGAGATTGACCGCGACGAGCCTTGGCGCGTGTGGTGGCTGCGCCAGCCGGCTCTTCACCCTTTCAACACGTGCTTCCTGCCACTAAATTCGGAATTCGGCGTGTTTGCCACAGCCGAGTTTGATGATGCGTATGTCCAAGCGCAAGTTCAGGCGGACGTGGATCAAGCCGAGCCGACTCTGCCAGCTGTGTCTTCAACCGCGCCGACTCCTTCCAACAGAGACGGTCTTGCCATCTTCGGTGGTGAACCAGGCGTCACCACGCTGTGATCAGCTGGCTCCAGGAGCTCCGCCGAGAAGGTTTGTCGTATCGTAGCACTCATTAGCTCAGCCGAGTTCCATTCTTCGTTCATTTCGTTCATATTCAATTTCATGCAGTGAATTCCAGTAGCATGTCCGTTCCATCAAGCCTGAAGTTCGTCACTTGATGGTGGTCTTCATGTGGTACAGTAGCTTTTAGTCCTCGTCTGCATCCTGTACCATTTGCAGGCGGTTTTCCCGTTTCTTTTGCCGTAAGTAATCGAACAGCAAGCCGCCGCAGGAAAGATTTGCAAGGGGTTCCCACGTCGGTTCATCATAGCCGGCCCATTTGACCTTGAACAATCGCTGAGCTCGACCCGTGCTGGTCGAAAGCGGCATCTCGTCATCGAGTATGGCTTCCATCTCGAATCGGTTGGTGTCTTCGCCGAGTTCCCAGCTGTCTTCAGGGAGGAGTTCCTCATCGAAATCAAAGCGTTGGTCCTCGCTGAGTTCGTCTACCAAATTGACCGTGGGCCGTTCGCCGAGACCAGCCACCTTCTTCAGCCGAGACACGTGGATCACTGGGTAGAAACGGTAGACACTCTTGTCTGGGAGTTCAAGCTCGTACGCGAACTCCACGACCTTCTTCTTGACCCTGAAGGGCCCATGCCATCTGTGGGCTAACTTCTTCTTGAGGCCGGGCTTGACGCGCTCC
>JAABLK010000797.1:5965-16727 GCA_012295415.1 Phytophthora chlamydospora | reverse complement strand
GGTTCTTTAAATTCACAACGTCATGCTACGGTAGTAAAACTAACCTTGCTGTGACTTCACAGAGAGAGAAATGCTGTCCTTTGAGGGGTTTCGATGCGGCCTGGAGGCGATGGGCATCGCCTGTGACAGCGATCGACAGTTCAAAGCCTTCGTGGACGTGGTGGACGAAGACAAAAGTGGAGATATTTCATACGAAGAGTTCCTGTGTGCCATCCAAGAGATCAAGTTGGCCCAGCTCTTCAACGACCCGTTCATTCGCACGATGCCAGTTCTGCAGGCCAGTCTGAAGTCGCCCGTGACGCTAGGCTCCATCGAGTATTCGCCTGATCGCATTCGCAGCGTGTACCCGATCAACCAAGTCAAGAGCTTCATCTACTCGACCAAGCCGAGCTGGGCCACTGTCCGTTGGATCAACGTCGAAGGCATCAATACGCTGCTAATGCGGCGTCTATCCGTTCGCTATCGGCTCCATCCTCTCGCTGTGGAAGATAATCTCGGCCCAGACTTCAAACGACCCAAGTACGTCAAGTACGACGAGCATTCGTTCCTCATTCTCCAGATACTGCACCCGTGCCACAAGTCGCTGGTCAAAACGTACCAGCACATGTATCGCGCTTCGCAGTTCGTCCTTCCTGAAGATGATTCCCCTTTCGACAACATGAGCCTGTCCGAGCTTCAGACGCGACTCAAGGATCTTGATATCGGCCACGTGATGACTCCACCGGAGCAGCTCAGCCTGTACGTCATGGAAGGTCTGCTCATCAGTGTTCAGGGATCAGGAGACACTCTGTGGCCGGCGTTGAAACAGCGTCTGCACGTTTCATACGCCAAAGTTCGCCAACACAGCACTGCGTTCCTGGTCTACACGATCATGGACGTGTGTGTGAACGAGCTTTTGCCTATCTCGCAGACGTTTGGAGCCAAGCTGATCATGCTGGAGCGCTTAATGTACCTCGATCCACGCTACTTTGATATACGGCGAATCGCAGCTTGCTCAAAGCAAATCAAGGGGCTCCAGACGTACTGCAAGCCGCTGCGTGAAGTCATTTCCAAGGTGATTGCCTCCAATGATTACCAGGGCGAGACGCTGCAGTACTTTACAGACGTGCAGGAGGATCTCGCCACCATTGAAGAAGAGTGTGAGCACAATCTGGATCGCTGCCGCAGTCTGGTGGATGACTTCAATAACGGCCGTGCGACGCAGCAGAACGACGTCAACTACATTTTGGCGCTCATCGCGGCGATTTTCCTGCCAGCGCAGTTCTTGACGGGTGTGTACGGCATGAACTTCCCGTACATCCCGGAGACGACGTATCACTACGGCTACTTCATCTGGTGGGCCGTGATGATCGTGGTTGCGGGGCTCATCGTGCTGTTTTTCAAGTTCAAAAGATGGCTGTAAAGGTTTATTGCAGAAATCTTGACGGTGAAAATCAAAAACTTCAACTTTGAACTTTGCTTATTGCTTGAGTTGCTCATTCGCTACGACAACACCACATCGACTTCTATCACATCGATCCACGCCTCTCCGCTCGCGTCGGCATTAAATACTAAACTGTCTGCTACGTCTGCTGTCTCACAGCTCGGCCATGTCGAAGTCGTCACCGTCGATTGAGTCCATATCCTCAAAGTCTGGCGCCGACGGTGCCGCCATCGCTCGAATCGACATGACCGGTGCCGACGCCACTGCCAGCGTCGCGTAGGGGATCATTACCGCTGGAGCTGTAGGAATCGCTGATTCGGCCTCGGGGGCCGACGGCTCCGCTCCAATCAGCTGCACGTTGCTGTTTTTCACAGGCTCCAATGCTGCGTCTTCGACACCTGCAGCTTGCAGCTGCTCCTTCTGGATCAAAACTTCGCGCATTGCCGTCCAACCGAACAAGTTCAGCAACAGACCCGAGCCCGATCCGGCTCTCATCACGGGGGTCGCCATCGCAGTGGGGGACGATCCGTCCGCCGGAGTGATGATCGTGCCGTCGTCATTGCTGCCTGCACGGTTGTGTCTAACCTGGTCGCTGCCTCCGTCCGAGGCTGAACTCTCTCCACGCTTGCGGATCCGGTAAATGACGAACACCGAGGCGACGATGAAGCACATGGCACCGACAATTGCAGCGATGGAGCCCACTTGACTCACCGACTCGTCCTTTTTGTCGGTGCTCATGGCGTTGATCATGCAACTTTTGTCCGGCTTTTGATGGTTCACCTCAAGGGCCTCGCAGATTGCCACACAGACGCAGCCATTCTGACCGTAACAGTACCGTGATCGCGAGTTGTCCGAGTTGTGGTAGATAATCTCGGCAAAAGCTGTGGCTCTGCAAAGCAGACACTGGGCGTCGTCGTTTTCACAGTACGTCGCGTTGCTGGCCAGAAAATCGAACACTTGGTTTTCGTCCTCTTCACTGGTGCAAGGCTCCGAGCTGTTGCCGCTTGTGCCGTTGTACCCAGCTGTGACAAACTCCGCGGCAAGTTGATTCGAAGGCTTTCCCAACGTGAAATCCAGACCCGGGTCATACTTTGACACAGGAAGACATTGCCCCATGGAGTTGACGAAACACCCCTCTGGCTCCGTGGTGATATTAAAGTTGAGGCAGTCGTAGCACGAGCGCTGGAGCTGGCATGGGTGGCGGTCGTCCGTCGGGTAATACGTGCACGAGCCGTGGGTGCGGCGGTAGTTGAGGTCTTCCTGGTTGCGGCTTTCACTTTCCCCGTTGTTGGAGGACGGGGGCGGCCCGCCGCTATCCTCCGACTCGCTGTCCTCGCTGGTCTGTTGCGTGCCGGTGGACGCCAGACTCACCGACGTGGCGCTGGTTTGGCTGGGCGGGAACGTGATGTCCTCAGTGCTGGCGTTCTGGCCTTCCGCGCTCCAAGACGACATGGCTGGGCTGTGTCAACGTCCCCAGTTTTGCGAGTGAAGTGGATTCCTGAGTGCGTCCCTGTCGCTTTAGGCACTTTGGTCTCTGTTTTGCCGGTCTGAGCCTGCTGTTGCTGCTTTCTTGTCTGGGTTGAGTCGGCGTGCTCTCTCGCTCTCTGCTCCTGTCCTCGGCAGCCGGCGCTGCTGGTCGCTGGCACGTCTGGTTGGGTATCCGCTGTCTGCTGCCGCCTGTCAAATCGAGGAGTGGCGATCGCCTCGCCTGCCGTTTTGCGCGGGGAGGGTTTCTTTCTTCTGACTCGTTCCGCTTCGAGCCAGACAAAAAACGTGGACCCTACCCCGGATTCAATCCGATTGGCCAAAATTGAATCGTGCAAAGTGCTCCATTTTTTACTGTGCGGTCGAGTGGCACGATCGATGTGTTGGCCTCATGGCGCCAGCGCGGCTCAGCCGCGGACGGTTGCGCTGGGTTGGTGACGGCGACTATTGCCCGCAGCCTTCCTCCAGACAGCCGCGCTTTTGCCGGCGCGGCGACATGACGCGTAGAGGCGGGGTAAAGCCCGGTAGGAGGGCGGAAAGTGGCCCCCGATCTGCTGTTCGAAGTGCGCCAAGCTGGCGTGTGCACGAGAAAAGCCCACGGTGCAACGCGCGATGGCAAAAGCCGCTTTTGCTGTCCGGGCGGCAACTCCCAGTGAACTCTTGGCTTGTGAGGTGAAAGGCAACCATGAGGTGAGTGCTGTGCCAATTGCCAGTTGAAGACTGGCGATCCGAAAAGGATCCAATCGCGCTGACTTGTTGCCTTCTGACTAGTCGAGGATGTTGAGGATGTTGAAGCACTTGAAACGGCGGAAGGTTTCCCTGACGTAGCAGCCCA
Organism: Phytophthora chlamydospora; assembly: GCA_012295415.1. NCBI lineage: Eukaryota > Oomycota > Peronosporomycetes > Peronosporales > Peronosporaceae > Phytophthora > Phytophthora chlamydospora. Next base: position 12,984 of record JAABLK010000797.1, on the reverse strand, counting down.
ATCCGGACGCGAAACCAACGGCGCACGACGAAGGAGCCCTTCGCATGGGGCGAGCTAACTGCCTCATTGCCGCTGCCACGGCGTAGGACACAGCACTCAACCGCCACCAATGCCAGGGACTGCTGCAACTTCTCGACGCGCTGGTCTGCGCCGCCGAGTGGAGGCCTCGCCCCATGCGGATCAACTCGTCGCGGACAATGACAGAGCTCAGGGAACGTGTTCCTACTACCCGGCAGATGCAGGCGGCTGTCGAGCTCCTCGCAGTTGCTACGACTGCCTCAATACGGTTCTCGAGAAGGAGCCGGGAGGCTGCGTGATCAACGAGATTGGGCGGTGCGTCTCCGCTCCAGAAAACTACGACCCAACTCTGGATTTCCGAGTTGTATCGGACGTACCGTTGGGTGGCGAAGTTACCAACAGCAGCAGCCCTGGAACGAACGCGAGCTCGCGCTTGAGTGAGGCGACGCAGCCGCTGACGCCAGGGTCTTATCAGCTGCAGTTTCCAGCTTCGAACACGACGTACTGCGAAGACGAAGACAGATTGTTCAACGAAGACAGTCTTGCGGATGGAGGATTCATGTTCGGCACTGGCGGGTGTGTTTTCGTTGCAGTGTGTGAAGCGCCCGGTTGGGCGTATATCGTCGGTGGGAGCGACTGCTCTGGGGCAATTGCGGCGGTAGGACCCGGGGAGAACGAGCCCAGAGACGAAGGTGATAGCACACAGGGCTACTTGGTCTTCTGGTGTGTGGCGATTGCTATTCTGCTTACACTGGTTGCCACACTGGCAATGGTGATCACTCTTCACCACCACCACAGCAAGAGGAGGATCGAAGAGCTGCAGCGGAGAAGAACTATTGCTGTGGGCGAGCCAATTGCAACTGCTGTGAATAGCAGGACTCCGAAGGCCAGTAAACACGGCGTTCAGCTCTTGAATCTATTCGGCTGGGAGGCCATGCGCGTTGATCTCATTGAGAAGGAGCGCCAGGACATACAGGAACGACAGTGTGCACAATCTTGTCAGGCAAGCGAGAACAGTCTCCCTGGAGGGTCTCCGTCGACGAATTATCTCCAGTTTGTCGGCGCACAGCCGTCTGCACCCGTGATGTCGCCCATAGTTTCGTCCGCTCCACGTCTTACGGACTGCTGACACGGCAAACAAACTTTTAGACAACTTTATTAGGAAAAAAAATGAAACGCGTTATCCAGTTCAACGTTCGAAAGCTCCAGATCGCCGCCGATCAACCTGTTGCCCCTGACAACTTGCCAGTGATCATCTGCCATATCTTGTTATCACGAAGTTCGTGAACTGCAAACGGATTCCCAACGTGATTATATACTCGATCTCACTGTCGGTCGGGCGATATCTTACAGCTCACGGCGCGGAGGATGCTCATTGGGGGACATGGGACGGTATCCGTCACCTTGTTCGATCACGACAGCAGGCGGCACAGTTGATGTCCTCGCCAGCGTCGGCTGCGTCGCACTGCCGCCTCCCAACCTGTCTTGCTCGGTGGAAACCAGTTTCTCGCGCATGTCCGCCCAGCCCGACAAATTGAGCTGCGGCAGGTGAGCCGTTTCTGGAGCGCGTCTCGCTTCACGCACCGCAGCGAGTGCAGCTCGGCGCTCCTCTCGATCCTCGACATCCTGCCGCTGACGACGCTGAAGCTGCCGCTTGGTGACAACTGTGGCGACCACGAAGAGCGCGATGGTTCCAGCGATCAGCCCCGCCACCAGCCGGAACTGAGACCCGTCGAGCGCTGGAAGGCACCAGTTGTCCACGATGGTGTCGTCCCGGTTGGGCATCTCGCACGCAGCAATGCAGATGCAGCCGTTCGTGCCCACGCACATGTCCGTGGAACTCACATAGTTGCCTTCAGTGTAGTCGCTAGTCCAGTTGTCACGACATGCCGAGCACACAGCGTCGTCCGATGAACAGTAACTGAAGTTGTCCATGGGGTATCCACCTGCGCTGCTGAGCATGTACGAGTTGATGCATTCGCCATAGGCACTGACGGCACACTACATAACAGAAAGAAGGGTTAGCCACTTTAGCAAGTCGGTAGACTTTGTCTCTTTCTGAAAGTGGCAAATTTGTCACAATAGTGACGCACATTTTGGCCCGAAAGCGCCACGTTTAGGCAGTCGGAGCAGGAACGCGGGCGCGAGCAGATGCCGCCGGAGTACCAGGAGCAAGAGTCTCCGCTGTTGGAGCCCTCGGTCTTGGGGGCGCTGGTGAACACGATAGAGCCGCTTTCGGAGGCGGCGCTGCTCGAGTTGCTGGCGCTCGCATCGCTGCCGACGACGGCGTCGTTCTCGCTGCTGGCGCTGGAGCTGCTTCGACTCATGATGGTCGGCGGGCGGAACGGAGAGTGAGGATGACGCCAGGGCTCACATAGCGGAGCGGCAGCCCATCTTCGGAGTCACACCCCCGTAAACTGGGCAGAGTTTACGGAAAAAGTGGATTTTGCGTCTTTTTTGCGTTTGGTACCCACTTTTCCCTTCACTTTTCCCTAAACTTCAAGTGGAAGTCTGCGCCGTTCGAGTCGAACTCTTTTGAGTCGAACTTCGCCACGCTGAAAGCTGGGACTTCATCGCAAAACACAACGCCACCTTTAATTTTGTTTGCTTCCTCAGGAAGAAACCCTGCAGCTCGGATGCTTCTGGAATCTCAGACAACCATTCTTGCTGACAGTATCCGTGGACTTGTTGGCAAGGGAATCTCCATTCGCTGAAGCTCTTGTTGCAGTCATTGTTCAGTGCTCGCCTATCGCAACCAGATCGCTACTGTGGNTCTGCTTTCGCCGGCTCCTCACGCCTAGTAGGCCTACTACCGTCTCCTACTACACCTTTTTTCCTACCAAATTGTGTAGTGCGAGCAGATCGTTATGGCCAGCGTACCAGCTTATCATCATCTGGCGAAGCACGGTTTCCGACATGGGCTCGGCTGTGCATATGGCTTTGACGAGACCAATTTTGCTGAGTCACTTCGAGCTACCACGGATTCGAATGGTTATGCACAAAGATTCAAATGCTCCAGGTGAAATCTGTTGATAGTGAGGACAGGAGCGAAGGCGAACACTTTGAAACGAACAATCGATCGCGGAATTGTCGGTACTCAAAAATTATCGCCGACATCCGTCACTGTTATTGTCCCCATTTGTCAATCCTGACCCCCATCGCAGAAAACAAATCGAACACGTTTTAGTAAGCTAATGAGCAAACGATGGCTGAATTTATCGGCAAAGTAAGGATTCAAATGCCAGAACCAAGTAAATAGAAGATCTGTTTCCGCAATACCCCCCCTTCTCCTTCTCCTCGGTTAGTGGAGCGAAGTATTGCTCCTACGCCGTCCTTTTCCCTTTTCCTATCTGAGTAGTTGCCACTGTTTTCAGGACAGTCGACTGCGCTTTACTTTTGGCTCCACTTGGTCGTCTTGGACGATGTTGGCCAACGCGACTGCTGCGTTGCGTTTTTGATCACTTGTCCCGTTCCGACGAAGCTCTTCTAACAAAGCCACTGCACTCGTCCGTTTGATCTTGTCCCTGTTCGCATCATTGGCAACAGCAAGGTTACCCAGGGCAAGAGCTGAATTTGCCTTCGTCGCTTCATTTCCAGAGCGCAGCAGCTTCACGAGAGGCCTGATCGCGCTCGACATTTCACCTGCGCTGCGAGTTTGAACGTTGCCCGCTAAATAGACAAAGCCCCGCACTGCTTGTGCCTTCTGTTTCTCATTTCCATTTTGAAGGATAGCAACCATAGGAACGGTTGCTCCCGCATCTGCGATCCGTTTGCAGTTCACGTCGTTCATGGCCAAGTTGGCCAGGGCCCGCATAGCATGGTTCTTTTGATTCGACGTTCCAACATCAAGAAGCCGCACCAATGGGGAAATAGCTCCGTGGCCTGCAATTGCATCGCGTCGATCTTTATCATTGAGAGCTAAATTGCCCAAGGCGCAAGCTGCGTTTTCGATTTCCGTCGCTCTCCCATCTCGAAGACAAACGATAAGAGACCGAATGGCCCCCGCCTGCGTGATGACCTCGCGGTTTCTGACTTCAACAGTTAAATTGGCGAGCGCGAGTGCAGCTTTTTCCTTCTGGTCTCTCGTCCCGCATCGAAGCAACTCAACAAAAAGCAGCACGACCCCTTCTTGTACTAGCTTGTCTCGGTTGGCCTCCTGATAAGTCAAATACGCCAATGCCGCAGCTGCTCGAGTCTTTAGGATTCCAGTTCCACCGCGAAGCAGCGCCACAAGGGGTGCAACAGCTTCTTCAGCAACAAGCTTATTGCGATGTTCCGGAGCAAGAGCTATACTAGCCAATGCCCGTGCTGCCTCCGCCTTCTGATTCTCCACCCCGACTCGAAGCAACGCCACTAGCAGTGCAATGCCCCCTCCACTCACAATTTCATGGGTGTACGACGTTAAATTGGCCAAAATACTGGCGGCATGAAGCTTTTGGGCTGAGGAACCATCGCGTAACAGCGACATCGCAAGCGGAACCACGCCTTCAACTGCAACAGACGCTTTAAAGGCGGTGAGGCGGGCCAATGCCCAGGCTGACTGCTCCTTCTGCACTCTAGTACCCGCTCGAAGAAGTGTCATCAACGGTGGGACAGCCCCAGCCTGTGCGATTGCAGCACACTTTGCGGCGTTGTCGGCGATGTGGCCAACAGCGTTGGCTGCCCAGATTGTTTGGTTTTCATCCCCTGTCCGCACGAATTCAACAATCGGCTTCACCAGTTCAGCGTCATGCAGGTTTTGGCAGGAGTTCACTGCAGCAGTGCACGCAAAATGTATCAAGGCTTTCAGTTTGCCGTTGTCGTCTTCGCCGCTCAAAGCGCTTGTAATGGCGTCAAGTTCCAGTGCTGTGAGAGCTGGGACAGTGCCTTTGAGCTCTTGAAACTTGGCAGTATTAACTCCAGCCCCGTACACTTTGGCCCAAATCAAGCTCACGCACTTTAAAGCACACACTTGGATGAAGTGCGTGCGGCCATGCTTGATCACATCGGCCAACGCTGCAACGCCGTGTACGTCACAAATCGACTTGAGTTGGTCGTTGGAAATGGAATTTTGAAGGAGAAGCACCGACGCTTGTTCCTGATCATCAATGCTGGCCGACTGGATGACAGTCACGAGGTTGGACACGGGCGTATCGACTGTCAGGTTGGAGCTACTGGTCTCCAGAAGGGGAACGCTAGTGCTGGGTTCAGTGCTTAGTCGCATTGGGGTGCCACATTGGGCGCAGAAGCGGGAGCCAGCCATGTTTTCGGAAGCACAAATGCTACATGCAGATAGCGAAACATATCGCAGTCTTCGCGCAGCATCTTTATCAGCAAACGACTTCAATGCACTGAGCACTTCTTTAAGCTCAATTCGCTTCGTTGGATCTGCATTCGTCATGGAGACCACCAAGTCCCATGCGTCGGCTTCCATCTCTTCAGGCTGCTGAATAGTCCCTCTTATTTTGATGTCACGAACGCTGTTGTCATCCAGGAAATCGAAAGGAGGCCCGCCAATGACAGCTTCAACTATGCACATTGCGAGTGAATAGACATCGGATGCGAACGTCGGGCGGCTTTTTAGACACTCAGGTGCACACCAACGCAACATGCCGGATTGGGAGCCACCCGCATAGCCTTTTGTGCGACTGGAACACGTTCGCAACGTGTTCAGACCGAAGTCCGACAGCTTCACATCACCACCCACACTCAGAATATTGTTCAGCTTGAGGTGGCCGTGAACGACGCCTTTCTTGTGCAAATATTGCAGCCCAAGCGCGGCCTCGTACAGCATCCTCCACATGTTCTTTTTGTTATCGGTGGAGCGAGCGAGATACGCCGCAAGGTTCCCTCCACTCGTGTCTTCACTCACGAGGTACGGCGGGCAGTTCACGTGCGATGCTCCAAACACCTTGGCCACATTCGGATGGTCCAGAACGTAAATCTCGCTCAGTTCCTTCTCGATCCTGAGCTGCGCCCGCTCATCAAGGGCCGTCTCATCCACAGCAAATAACTTAATCACAACCTGCTCACCAGAATCCAACCATCCACGATGCACAGACCCAAAATGTCCAACCGCAAACGGCTTTGACTCAAAGTCCATTTCACTTAGTGGCAGAAACCAGGACGGTAACTTCATCTCAGCATTCTTCATTTCCGCCTGGAGGCTCTGCATCGAGCACTTTATCCAGTCCCTTGACACTTCATCATTCCGCACCGCTCTCTTCTCCAATGCAAACTTCAGCGTAAAGAAAGCTTCACCCAGAGCTCTTTGACTCTGCAGATCCCGACAAAGCAGCTCAGTGTCTTGGACTGAAGCACGCAAAATTGCCACGTGAACTCGCCGATCTTCTTCCCACTGCTCGTTCCAATTAACTGGGGCTCCAACGTCCAGGGACTCGAACACTTTCTCCACCTGCTCGTTGATCCGGTGCAGCTCCGTCGTCATTTCCTGGAAACTTGCCACTCTGAAAACGAGGGTCTTATTGTGATATTTACGGAGAAATTTCACAAAAGTGGCAATGATTTTCACGAATTCGGCCAGTGACTCACGGGCTGGAAGGTGGTCCTCCGAATGCATCCGCTCGAGCTCTCGCAGGAGGTTCTGCAGACGTCTGTGCAAATGACTGCAGGCAGCTTGAGCCTCGTGCATGCGTTGGCATAACGCGCAGGCGGAAGTGAGCGCCTGGACGGCGGAGCCCTCCCCCGGAACGATCAAATCGTCCAGGTTGAGTAGCATCAGAAGTTGACTTTGAGATGCAAAATGGCAATAAGAGTGAATACACATTTTGGCCATTTTGCCATGTCCAGAAAGTTTTGACGAAAGCAAATTTTGACTGTTTAACAACATCTCATTTTTTGAGGGGCTCACAACACAAGTCGAAAGACTCAAAGCATGGTCTCGGTGCTTCGGTTGGTGGTGCCTGGAGCTGGTTCTCTACCTCAGGCACTCTCGGCTATTCTGGAGCTATGCCCCACAATGAATGAGCTGCGATCCGTCTGCGAGCGACTGCACAGCCGTC
>JAABLK010000795.1:0-16734 GCA_012295415.1 Phytophthora chlamydospora | reverse complement strand
AAAATCATATCAGGATATAAAAACACGTCGAGTTTTTTTTTGATATTTTTTGTACAAAAAGGCGATTTTTTGTAATATTCTCCCGGTTCTAATTGTGACCGGAGAGAGGGAGTTGGCTCGGAGCGGCTCAAGATGCGTGTCGAGAGTTTCGATTCTCGAAGACAGGTTTATGCGGTTGAATGGTCAAATCTGGCCCTTTTATACGTTTTGAGAGGTCCAAAGAAACCCATCTAAAATCATATACGGATATAAAGAGTTATTAGATTTGAGAGGTTTATGGAACCATCCAAAATCATATCAGGATATAAAAACAAGTCGATTTTTTTGATTTTCTTTAATTCAAAAAGGCGATTGTTTTTGTAATATTCTCCCGATTCTATTTGTGACCCTGGCGACAGAGCGCTGGCTCGGACGGGCTCAAGATGCGTGTCGAGAGTTTCGATGATTGGAGACAGGTTTATGCGGTTGGAAAGTCAAAGCTGGCCCTTTTATACGTTTTCAGTTGTCCAGAATGTTGGTTATCTGATAACCAACATTCAATTTTCAAAACCCAAATATTGGATATATATAAACCATATATAAAACCCATTTCAGAGTTTGGATTAGATCACTTTTTGAGGTGTCATGGCTGGCGGCTTCGCGGACGACGCCACCGCCTTCCTGGACGGCGAAGCGCCCACAGTGCCTCATCATGCCCTCGACCTTTTGGCTGCGCTCTCACCCGAGTCTCTGGAGTCACTGGCGAGCGCCGCAGCCTCGGAGATGACGAAGAACCTGGTCCACTCTAGCAACAGTCGGAACGCCGCTTCTCCCGGCGACAACGAGGCGTTCGCGGCCATGTGTGCCATCGTGGCGACATGTGCCAGTGATGGTAGTGCTCGGACCCAAGTAGAGCGGCGGTGAGCTGAGAAAATAGGGGAAATATTCCTAGATTTTTTTTAATAACCCATTGGGTTTTATTGCTGGGTGATGTGCCACAGACAGCAGCTCTACGCTCTGGGAGTGGAGGACGAAGACCTACAGACCAAGTTGTTGCCAATTCTGGCTGCGGTGGTGCCGAGTGTCGAACTTGTGTTGGAGAATACCAGTAAGTTGAGACTTTGGTTGAAAAGGAGAGGGCTCTCGCTGACTAGCTGGATGCTGTTTGCTACGCAGGCTTTGACTTTGCGCATGTGGTGGATGTGTCGTGGAGATTGGACTACGTGCTGCGCTCGAGCAGTGCTGGCAGTGTCCACGAGCCACTGTACTTCGTGCAGCTGAAGCTCCAGGCGCCTCGTGCTGGGGAGGCAGGACTGCAGACTGTGGCCTTTTCGTGCTCTGTGGAAGAGCTTCGGGCGCTTGTGTATCGGATTCAGGAAGCGGCTAATGAGCTGGACAAGCTGGCGAACGGGACGCCCTCTCTGCTACGGACGAGCGAATGAAAGGATGGAACAGGTGCGAATGCAAGTGAATATATTGCTGTATCAAGAGAGCGTGGCTTCCCTGCTTGAACAATTGTCGTCACGCTTTTTTTTTTACCGTGTAGCTTAGTAGCGGTCGTTGTTCTGGCTGACGACGACGTGGCCCTTTTCAAGGAGCTGAATGTCCTTCTCAAGCTGCGTGAGCTCCTTCTCGAAGGTCTCTTTTCGCCGAACCTTGCCGAGCGTGTCAAAGACGACGTTATGACAGAGCTTCTGGTACTTTGCGTTCACGTGGTCCCACTTGGACTTGAGCGCGTCGACGAGCGCCAACCGCTCGCTTTCCTCCATGGGTTCAACGCGGTCGCGGGCGTCTTCCTCCATCAGGTTGTGGTTTTGCCGCACAAACTCTTCGATCATGGAGTTCTCGCGCTCGATCTCGTCCTTCACCTGGTTCAAGTATCGCGGCACCTGGCCGTAGTCTTCTTTCTTCAAGTATTGCGGGGGCTCGTTCACGACGCGCGCACGGTTGCCCGGCACAGCGAGGATCGTTTCGACAGCGTTAGCCGTCACGAAGTTCTTGGCCGACTTGAGCCCCATGATAGGCTTGTCATCCTTCTTGACCACTGCAGGTCTCGTTGGGCCGGGGTAATTGAACTTGTTCGCTGCCCATCAAACAAGGGATCAGTACGTCTTAGGCAGTCTTCAAAGAGAAAAGGATCAAAAACTCACGCTTCTTAGAAACGACGGCCGAGGCGCTCCGCTCGCCCTTGCGAATGAACGAGTTCGGATCGGGTTTGGCTGGGAGACGGCCGAAACCCCGTGCACTCGCCGGCTTTTCCCTCCGTTCGGCTGTGCCTAAGTTTGCGCCCTCGAGCTTGGTCTTGCCGCGCACCCCGAAGGTACTTCCTGTAGGCTGCACGTGGGGGTCGAACTTGGAGCGGTACCGCTCAGGCTTGACAGGCTCCACGCGCACCTTCGGGATCAAGTTGTAAATGCACTCGTCGCGCTGCATGGTTGCGGTGGAGGCTTTATCTAAATCCTCAAGGCGAGGCAGCACGGTGTCTTGGCCGGTTGACAGCTCAAAAGGTGAATGGCACGTCGGTGGGTTTCGCCTGTTGTGCACAATCTCACAAAAAGCAGGAAAAACTGCGCTATCTTCAGCGCTAACACCTCAACTCAAGTTGATCATGACGACTACATTTAGCTTTTACTTACTTTGGCTCACATTATCTTGGCACCAGTCTTGGATCTTGGAATCTGGACGACTTTAACTTACTCACAAGCCTTGTGCTTGCGGATGCGTTCGACGGACTCAACCGAGTCCTCGTCTGCACTGGTGAAGTCGGCACCGTCCGAGTCATCGATGGAGTATTGGTTCGACACCACGTCTACGACGACCATCGTGTGGGGCGGTTCGACTTCAACTACTTCAGGAGATGAAGTAGTCGGGGTCGGGGTCGTCGCGGTCGTTGGGGCCGCAGTAGCGTATTCCTCGTCATCCGATGACCACGAATCACCGGCATCAACAGTCGGGTGCACTTGGCCCAGAGCATCATCGTCACTCACATCAATTGCTGCCAGGGACGTGATTTCAATGGTCTGGGTGGCGTCTTGCTGCGCTGTCTGCGTGGTCGTGTCCGTTTGAGAATCAGTGAAGTTGCTGCTCGTGTTGGCAGCCGCGTTGATCGGAGTCTTTCCGAGCTTCTGGACAAACACACCGTTATCCCAAAGCTGCACGAAGTGATCCGGGAAGAAGTTGCCAGCGGTAGGTCCTCGGAGTGCCTGGTCAGACTGACTGGTGCACTCTCCGTCGCTCTCGCCAGGCGGCTTGACCCACACATAGCGGCTCACGTAACTGGAGCCCGTGTTGGTTGTAGGCAGCTCGCCGATACCTGCCCAGTCGGCGTTGCACCACTCGTTGGAAGGCGGAGAAACAAAGTTCCTCGAGCTGTCCAAGATGCACTTGTAGTCCTTGCCGCTGGCCTTGACGAAGCGTTCGCAGGTTGCAATCATCTCGGTGTTGGGGCGGTAGTTGGACGTGTTGAGAGCGATGCCCTTGGACCTGCCCTCTGGATCCACAGCGTTCACGATCTTGGCGACAGCAGCTGCCTGCTCGTCATTGGAAAGCGTCCAGTACCCGATGTCCAGGTAGATCTCAGCGTTGACGTTCTGCGAGAGGATGTCCAGCGCGACGCCGAGGTTTGCGGCGTAGCCTTTGTCGTTACCACAGCCTTGGTCAGCGAGGAGACCGATTGCGTCTGGCTCCAGGATATACACGACTTGCTGGTCGCCAGCAGCATCGGCAAGCTGTTGCAGGAAGACGCGGTAGTCTTCAGTATCGGCATTTGAACCGCTGGTCGAGTACCCGTGAGCGCAGTCCTTCTGGGGAAGACCGTAGATGACGATGGTGGGCGGGCTCGAGTCCTGGCTCTCATCGCTGCATTTCGGAAGCACGACCGACTTGGCCAAGGAGGCAACGTCCGAGACGCGGTCGGTGTACCATTGAGCAACTTGCTGCTTGGACACGAGTTCGATCTGCTCCTTGAGGTTCGGATACGACGCGATCGCACTAAGGTACGAGCCGCTCAGATCAGACGTGCACGAGGTTGCAGAAGACTCTGAGACGGACACCGCCGACATCAAGAACGCGAGGTAGTGAGTCACGGGTCTCATGTTGGCCGAGTAGCTTGCGTGCCGCGGGGCTTCGAGACGAGAAGATGAAGTCTGAGTTGTTCTTGAGCTGGTAGATTAAGATCTGGGGACTTGAAGGCACGCGCAAGTCGCTCGTGCCCTGAGCTTCTCGCCAGCATTCTCTTCCCAGACGATTGTCCGAGGCACATGGAGCTCTACACCGCCGCTCTCGTCAGATGGCTGAAGCGTCTTCGCCCTTTAAAGTACCACACAATACAGCATCGCCAATCTGCTGCCTCTGCCTCCCCATTCCACGACGTTTTAGATACACCACTTACAAGCTGGCATCGACAGGTGGCTTAAAAGATGTCGTCCTCATGGATCTGGCCTGACTAAAGGCAAAAATAAGCATAAGGTTAGTAGGGCAAGTACCTCACGCGTTATCACAGACACAGAAGTCATCGATCCACTTGCCTGTGTTGAAGCAGCGCGCTAATCACACGATCTCTTCGCTTGACGAACGCAACGGTCTCGATGTTCGACGAGGAGGAGCCTTCGCCACCACTTCATCATCATGAGCGGGCAACCCCCTCTCGCCGCACTCTGCATCCAACAGATCAATCTCTTCGTCCTCGTCCTCGTCCTCGTAGTTGAGTTGCTTGCCTGTTGCTGCCGGAGAACTCGCAGCGTCTTCGTCAATGCGCGAGTATTGCACGCTACTTCGCCTCTTCTGAGTTCCTGAAGCTGGTTTCGCTCTTGCAGGTTTCTTCTTGTTTCCACGGCGACGACGGAAGAAAATGCCGACTACCACAAGCAGCACAGACGCTGCCAGTAAAGCCATCGCGACTGGACCCGACCAGGATACGGACGACGGCAAGATCGATGATGAAATGGAAGCTCGTTGGGTGCCAGTAGCGTCTGTTGCGGCACTAGCACTGGAAGTACTGTTCGTGCTTCCATCGAGAGCGACGCTGGGGGTGGTAGTCTGTGGTGTTGAGGCCACCTGGGGAGGGGTTGTAGGGCTCAATTGAGTACCAGCACTCTCGCTTATCAATGCGGTCGCCTCCGCAGGATCCGTGTTCCGTGTGCGAACGGATTCCAGGAAGACAACATCCTTGATTTCAGGACACATCCCCCGCGAGTTGCTTGATGAATTTGCTGATCCATCCGCACTTGCTACAGCACCAAAGAGCTCGCAAGTTCCACACCGAGGCAGCGGCAGTGCTTCCCACGTCTGGAAGCTCGGGTGGTTCGCATCTTCAGCAGTCGTATCGAAGTGAACAGCTATGCGCACGTACAACGTCAGTCAATTCATTTCATTTCCCAAGCGATAGAAATGCTCCATAACGTACCAATGCGGAAGAGTTGGCAGCTGAATGCGTCCCTAATAACCAAGTACAGCGCCTTGATCTCTTGCATGGACTGATGGGAGTCGTCTCCAGAATACGGGATCATCACTGTGCGAATCTTCCCAACCGAAGGCCCAGAGCCCTCTGCCCCAGGCGGAAGCTCTACGACTGCAGCATCGCTGGCGCTTGTTCCATTCAGGAAAGCGGACCCCACCAGTTCTACAGTTGCAGGGCGCAATCCCGTGTTGGAGATTGCCACATCTACAGACACGAACCCGTCCTCGATGGCGCCTAGTTGAAGGCCCTTGACGTCCAGCGAATACACGGGACCAGCCATTTGCGCGACGTGGAGATTTGAGTAGTGAAGCTCTGATGAGAGCTGTGGAACATCGTCGCGAGGAGGCCAGAAGCCTGGCGTGGGCTTCACGTCGAACGCTGGGCCAACCTCAGGGGACATGGCGAAGATACCATGCGCCTGCCACATCCAGTCGCTGGTTTCTCCATTCACCGTGTACAAATTGCTGTCCTTCCAGGACTGACCGTAGTTGAATCCGTTGAAACGAGCCATTTCGCGAGCCAACGCGATAAAAGTCGCGTTGTGGGGCGCCGTCGGCTCGCCTTCCGCCTGACAGGCGAACGGGAGGTTGAAATACTTGCCGTACGAGTGGTAATTCAGGGCTACGCTGAAGTCGGACGTATTTCTCTCCACCAGCTCGCGGATAACCTGTGTCTCGGGCTCTGAGAAAGCGCTAGGACCGTTGTAATCATCGCCACACGGGTCGTTGCTGCTCCCTTTGTTATCACGAGCGAAGCAGACATCATAGTTGCGATTCAAGTCGACTCCTGCATCACGAGGGCTTTTGTCACAAGTGGGCGCTCCACTTTTCCGCTGCCCCCACTGCTCATGCTCCCACACGCGCAACATCTCGTTGTGTGCATAACCATCTGGGTTAACGACCAGCACGAACCAAAGCTGGCGGGACGACAGGATCCCTAGCGCAGCCAAGTCTCCATTCCGGTAGTCTGTTGTCAGGATATCGATTGTGTAGACCAAATTCTACACCGTTGGATACACAGAGCACAACGAGAGTAAGTTTGAGTGCACGAACAATCTCAAAAACTCGACCTACCATCATGGAAATTGGCTAAAAGCATCAGGTGAGATACAATATGAAGAGAGTGAGTGTGCATAACCAACCAGGAAGAAACAATTTCCAGCTACGCATTACCTCGCGGGCGTGGTGCATGCCAGTAAAGAGTGCTTGCGGGACGTTCTGACCGTCACCAGGATAACAGGCGCCCAGGCATAGCGCACGAAGTGGTCGGTCTTCCACCGACCGCCCGAGCTCTTCCACTTTCGTGATAAGAGGGAAATTGGCAGCTACTTCGTCGATGTACGCCTCCACTTCATCCACTGACAAGGACCCTCGAATCGATCCGAGACGAGGAGCAAACGCTGTGCCATCGAATGCATTATCCGTAAAAGCAATCAGAATAAAGGACCACCACACCAATCACCAGCCAACGTACACTCTTGCGCTCGGCAGTTGCTGGAGCTCGAGTATCGCGGCGCGCAAAACGGATCCGATGTGTTACCGGAGCTCAAAGTCATCGTTCTCACCGCCAGCGTCGCTCCATTTCCTCTCACACCGAGTTCCACCACTATGCCGCCACTTCCACGGCTGTTCCTGTCCCGGATAAACTCTTCATGCAGCACCACGTCGTCCACATACCATCGCAGCCACTGTTCGTCCCACACAAAGTTCACATCATGGAAATCGTCCGCCACATCCTGTGGGAATCATAACAACCACAGAAAAGCCTCGTCAATCCACCATCACCTCCATCTTTTCGTATCTCCTCGCACCGTGACGCACGGCAGCTCCGCCACCAGCGACGCGTTCTGGGACGAGCCCACAAACACCTCATTGTCCGCAGCCTCTTCAGGCGCCGAGCCCAGCGCCATTGCCAGCCCGTCGCTGAGCTGCACTTGCAGCCTCGCCTGTCCACCCTACAGGAACAGCAGCACAAATTCGTTGCAAGTTAGAATGGTCCCGTGTCACGTTGAAGTGTCCACATTGAAGTGTCCACCTTTGGCAGTTTCATCCTCAATGAGAGCCGGTGCAGCGTCGCGGTGTCGTCCACATTCACTGCAACCCGAAGCCTCGTGCTCTGCTGGGAGTCCTTGGCGAGCAGTTCGATGGCCCCGTTCGCCGCGGAGACGGCGGAAGCGCCCACGAACGTCCACTTCGCCAGCTCAGACGCCTGCTGCAGCTCCTCGATACTACTGGCATTGGAGGCGTCTGCCGCCCACACGCGTGCGAGCTCGCAGGTCCGGGCGCGGTGGAGCTCCAGCGCCATGGTCTGCTTGGAAGTGGATTTGTTTTGAGAAGACGCCGTCTGTGATTGGCTGAAAATGTGTGGAGTCAGAACAGGTATCTTGCTGCATCATTGCACCCGGCACCAAGCAGCATTGGCGGTGCTGCAAATGACCTCTTGCTGCAATGAGCCTTCTCAGCGCACGCCGAGTATCCAGCCATGGCAATGGATCGGTATCTTTGCGAGCGGATACCCGATGGGCAAAATGGCTGCGTCTGCGGTGCTTGGCGTCGCTAGTCGACCTCAAGAGACCGGGCGATAGCGCTGCATGTCCTTGGTCCGCTCCGCACCTTGCCAATCAGCTCTCGCCACGGTATGCTCACCTTCCGCTGGAAGTTCCAGACCAAAGGGTTCACTCGTCCTTGCAGTGGCTGCAAGTCGTTGCAAGTGATTCGAAACGGGCGATGAAAGCCTCGTCGTAACGGCGACCAAAAGGCTCTTTCATCGAGCCTTCAACCAAAGCTCTTCAACGCGCTCTCCTCGCAACGACAAGCTCGCTGCTCCCTGCTCAACGAGGCTCAATAGATGACGGCGACTTGGCTCGAGACACACTGGAGAGCGTCAACCAGCCGGCAAACTCAGGCTTACTCCACCACTTGCCGTCGGATGAAGCTCTGACTCGAACGTCTTGGCTCCCATTGGCCAAAACTCGCCTTTTCGGCCCTTTTCTCGCGCATGTCCAAAACTCGCACTGCATCCGCCGCAGTAAGCAATAAGCCCGCGGCCGACCGGTAATCGCCAGGAAGAGGACGAGCAAGACAACCTGGTCGCCCCACTCGCTCTCTCGTATCGCCCCACTGATTTCTAACCGCGTTTCTAAATGGCGACGCGTGCGGACCCTGGGGACACGGCGTCTCCCCGGGAAGCCAGCGCCAGCATGTCGGGCACTCGGGCCACAAACTACGTCTCTTCCGAGACGTTAGACATGGAGGTGGCCGATGCCTTGGAATCGGCGCAGCAGCAGGACCAAGCGCTACGCTCCCGAGTACAGGCCGTTTCCATGCGGCGCCGGCCCTCGGACGACGAGAGCGCGCGCTCCAGCCTCGTGTCGCACCACTCGTTCGCCTCGGCAGCGTCCGCTCCGGCCTCGGATTGGCTATTACGAGCCCGGAAGGCCACAAATACAGGCCTGAGTATCCGCCTCGCCAAGCAGCCCAGCTTCCGGGAACAATTCGACGAGGACCGCTGCAGTTTGCCCGCCTTGGAGAGCTACACAGCCGAGGAGACGAGCAAGAACGACGTGACCCCATTGGCGCAAGAGAACGCAAGCAAGCGCAGCATTTGGAAACGGAAGGACAAGGAGAAGCAGAGTAGAAATACGGTTAGAAACACGGCGAGCAACCGGACTTTCAAGAGTTCCGAGACTTTCGACGTCTACTACTCGCCGCAGTCTCCAGTACCTTCGACGGTTCACAGCGTGCAGTCGTCTGCAAGGGACAAGGCGCGGTCCAAGAGTGGAGCTTCTCTCATTTCCGAGAGGAAAGGAGCTGTATTGACGGAGGTGGGGGAACCCAACTTTGCTCTACCGGTTTTCCAGAAGGAGCAGAACAGGAGTCATTGCCGAGGAAGACACAATGAGTACGAAGTGGAGGACGAAGATCTGGAGGACGGACAGGGGGAAAAGACCCCGTTGGATGCGCTGCACTACTTTATGAACGGAGCTCCTCATGTGAGTATCGAGGAGGCGCAGAAGTACACGTTCGCCATTGTGTTGAAGCACACGGAGCAGATTTTCCATCTGCTGAGACGCAGGTTCCCGTCGCGCTCGGCGGCGTCGATTCGACGGGATTTGCCCCAGCAGGTGGGCGCTTTGCAGCAGAAATGTGTGCGCCGATTGATCCAGGCCGGACTGGGTGTGGTGCTGCTGGATAACGCACTGTACGACACGTACCTGGACGATCAGAGGGGAGTGCGTCGAAAGAAAGACATGGACAGCGACGAGGAGGACGTGGGCAGGAACTTGTGCATCCTGGTTGACCCCAAGAAGAACCCGGACTTGCTGCTGCACGAGTTCAAGCGTGAACTGGACGAGCTGTCGATCAAGCGGGGCGACTCTCTTGGTCGACTGGCCGAGGAATCGCTCGACTCGCTGAAAGAAATGTGCTTTTCGCCCGCTTTGGAGCTCCAGCTCACGCACAACATCATCCAGAACGCGTTCAAGGACTACGACAAGGAGGAGTGGGTCATCGACGTGAACAAGGAGCTCACGGTGAACGACATCATCGTCGAGTGCTTCCCGCTGCACGACCGCGCGTTCAACCGACAGTTCTTCGACGAGTACCGGAAGCGCACGTTCGACCTGAACCTGCGCAAGGCCGCATCTGGTAACAGTGATCGCTGGGCTGTCGAGGAGCTCCGTCTTCACTTCGGAGAGCGCGTGGCGTTCCTGTTTGCCTTCATGCATGTTTACACCAAGCATCTGATGCCGCTCACGGGGTTTTGTCTGGTCTACTACTTGTGCTTCCGCTTCACGACGGCCCCACTGTGGAAGGAGTACGTGGAAGGGTTGGCTGTTATTGGCATGTTTGTCGTGTGTTTCTGGGGCCCGTCGTTCCTGGTCTGCTGGGCGCGTGAGACGCAGTTGCTCGTGGAGAAATGGAACCTGACCAAGTACAAGAACACGGTGTACGAACGCAACGACGACAATCCGGGCTTCAAGTACATGTGGGTGAAGAACCAGCTCACGCACGAGATGGAGAAGATCCCCAAGCAGCGCAAGAACCACTGGATTCAGCTCACCATGTTCATGTTCGTGCTGGTGTGCGCGCTCATCCAGTGCGTTTGTCTTGTCCCCTTCATTCAATGGTATATTTACGCAAAGAACGCCCCCACGTGTGATGCCTGCAGCGGCAACTCGGACGATGCATCATACGCTTGTATCTGGTTCATCACGTGCTTCAACTCGAAGACTTCGGCGCTGGGCACGGACCGGTGGGTGTACATCCTGATCCAGGGGATCATCCTCGGCCTGCTCATCGACATCATTTTCTTTGAGCTTTTCAACTGGATGTCGGAGAAGTTCGTGCAATGGGAGAACTACGCCAAGAAGTCGGATCACGAGAACCGCCTCATCCACCGTCGCTTCGTGTTCGTCTGGAGCAATTGGTTCTTCTGGTTCCTCTTCATCTCGTTCGTCTACATGCCGTTCGGTGATACGATCCTCAAGCTCTTCCACAAGGTTGGGCTTGGCGCACTGGCGCCCTACGACTGGGACCCCACGCTCCTCACGCTCGATACCCTATTCGTCACGCCACTTGTGGTCACGCAGTTCCTCAACATGGTACTGGAGACGATCGCCCCGTACTTGCTTCGCAAACTGCGCGGTCGCCCCTCGATTGGCTGTCGTCAGGCCTCTCCTTTCACGTGGTGTGTGAAGCACCTATCACGCTGCTTCCGCCTTGCGAATCCTCAGAGACAGTCGATGCAGCATCCGAACTTCAGCTCCCAGGAAACGGCCAGCGCTGTCAGCGGCCACAGCCACCCGGAAACCAGAGACAACGGTGCGACTGCCAACAACTTGACGGCGACTCGCTTAGCGCACTTGGTGCAGAAGGGCACGGGTTTCCACGTGAGGGTTTTGCCCATGTCGGACGACTCGAACAAGTATTCGGCGTACGAAATCCTTGCGGAGGTGAAGCTCCCGATCTTCGACCCGGTGCTGGATTACCTGGACGCGTGTATTCAGTTCTCGTACGTCATGATGTTCACGGTGGTGTGGCCGCTACTGCCGTTTCCGGCGTTCTTTAACAACATCCTGGAAGTGCGTGGTGACGCTTTCCGACTACTCTTCGCCAACCGGAGACCGATGCCGCGCCGCGATACGTCGATCGGCGAGTGGGCCACAGTGCTGGCATACGCGAACATCATCGGCGTCACCGTCGTCTCCGCTTTCGTGGTCGTGTACCACTACGGCTACTTCCGAACGGACTGTAACTTCACGTTTAGCAACGGGTATATGGTGCCATTCGGTACGATCGAACCGAACGATACAGCCGATCCGAGCTCGTGTATTAACGACAGCGACTCGCCGCGCTGGCGCATGTTCCAGATCGTGCTGTTCGTGGTGTTGGAGCACGTGAGCTTCTGCGTGCGCTACTTAGTGGTGCAGATCGACAAGACGCCAGCCTCCATCCGCAGCTCCGGATACCTGCGACTGAAGCAGATCCAGCACCTGACCGCCACCCCTGCGGCCCCTCCCTCGCAGCTCGAGTACGTGCAACGTCTGCGCGTGCTGTTTGAGAAGCACGACGTCGACGGGGACGGCCACCTCGCGGAGCCGGAACTCGTCCAGCTTCTCGCTGCCTGGCTGTGCAAGCACCCGTCGGAGCTGCTGCCGTACTCGGGGCTAATCTTCCGGTACATGGACAAGAACAAGCTGGGCAAGGTGCCGTTCTCGACGTGCTGCCTCATGATGCAGCACGTGAACCACGACCGCTTCTTCTCCTGCCTGCTGGGTCTGTACGACCCGCTGAACGGGCCTTACAACGACGAGATTCGCCGTACCTGCGACCCCATCGAGCTGCACCGCGTGCTGAGCGAGGTTTCGTCCGAGGTGCAGCAGCGTCGCAGCAACATGAGCCGAGCGTCTGAGGCCACGGACGGCTCGCGACCAAGAGACTCGACCTTCTTCTATGTTGACAACTAAAGCTTTTGCACTGAATGATGAATGACTTACATGTACATGCACCGTCACGCGTTAATACATTATGTGAGCTGTGGAGCTCCTGGATGCATGTTCGCTCATGACAAACGCCAAGCAAAGTGATCTTTTCCGCGATGGTTTATCGCGTCTACATTTATAGTTCTTGTGTGCGATGGTGCAGACAAGCATCAGACAAACATCGATTGCAGAGGGTTTAGCGTTTCAAGTCAACGTGGCGTGCGTGCAACGCTAACATCTCTACAATCATCAACGCGGCTCGAGCCTTATTGCAAGTGTCGCAATCCTTATCTGCAGCAAAAGCCTAAAGCTCTCAAGTTCTTGTAAGTACAGTCGACCACATTCGCGAACGCGAATTCGTTGCTAAAAGTCGCTGTGAAGCTGGCCCGAAGTGAGGCGCCAGTGATTCCGTTTGAAATCTGGTCTCCCCTCTTTGACGGGGGATGCCGGCTTCATCCACATTTAAATGGTAGCGGCATTGAGTTCGTTTCACAACTGCGCATGTGCCGGCTTCCATCCGGGTCTCATAAGAACCATCCCAGTGAGACCCTATATTTACTAAGCGGCAGCCATCGCAGTTCGCTTTGACGGCCTTGATCGCTGCTTGGCGCCGCAACGGCCCCTGTAAAGCTATTTATTCTGACGTCGACGGTCGAGGTACATGTACAGCTAACGCTTGAGGTGTTTCGTGTTAGAGAGCGCTGCGCTCGACGCCTCAAGTCGATCATTCCGCGATTTCAAGGCTGACCGGCAAACATGCAGATTAGTGATGCAGCGACAGCTCAACGCCTGGCCCCACTGGCAGTCGAAGCAAGTTCACCGTCCACGCGCTGTCGGTACAAGACAGGTCGCTGTCCGAATCTTCGCGCGGTGAAGGCAAATGGAACGCTCCTGCTGCTCTGCGAGTACCACCGCAACCAGCAGAACCGCACCAAAAAGCGCAGCGACATGAAGTGTCGTCACGACCGAGCCAAGAAGCGCCAAGCGCAGCGCGAAAAGCTCCACAAGCAGCACCAGCCCACTGTTCCACTGGATCTGGGCCAAAACGTGCCGAGCTGGTCTTCCATCACGTCCCCGCTGGCTTCGATTACTGTGCCTCCAATCGACGAGTACGAAGCGTCGATGTCCGTCCTGGGAAGTCCATCGATGGCTGATGAGCAGGAAAAGTCTCACGAGTCAACGAGCCCCACAGCCGTCGACATGGACTTGTCGTCGGGAATCTGGGCTCCTCAGTGCTTGTCCCCCATTTCGACGCCGATCAGCAACCTTGACCCAGAGGACCTTCTGCTCCTCGAGTACTTCATCCTATGAAGCAAGACCTCCAACTTCATGTTCTGGGAATCAACAGCGCAGTATGAGCTGCAAAACTATAATAAACGTAAATTGCGTGCACGACAAACTCTGTTTTGTGCTTCGAAGTAGCTGCAACGTGAATAGCTGACGAGTTTTATAATAACCGTAATAGATTATTCTTTTTATACTCATTTCTTGCACTCTGTGGGTGCTTCTGATACAAAATGAACTCTGTGTAGAGTTCTCAACTCTCTCTACTTACTTTCTACCATTGCGCTGGAATTGCAGCTTCTTGCGCAGCTCCCTGGCAGCGCGTGAAAGTGCGGGCGAGAAACCAGAGACACTGTCGAGACCCGGCGGTGGCACGTGGTACTCGAACGACTGCGAGACGAACATGAAGGCCACCAGCAGCACCAACACCAGCAACGCCAGCATGTAGTAAATGTACTCCAAGTGGCCGTCGTTGAGGTCGCTCGTGACCCAGAACGAGAAGATGCTGTTCAGAGCACCCGCCACAATAAAACCCAGCGTCGTGGTGAGCAGGTTGAGCGCCTGGCACACACTGCGCATGGACTCCGGCACCTCCGAGTAGAACAGATCGTAAGCCGAAATGCTTGTGAGGATCTCAGCCACACCCACCAGCACATACTGCGGAGTCTGCCACCACACACTCATTGTCGACATGGGCAGCGTCTCGCCCGCGGCACTGCAGTTGGACGAAATGCCTTGGATCATCGGGCTGCTCTTGCGGACCTGCTCCGTCCAGCCAGCGGCTATCATGGCCAGCATCGCAAACACCAACCCAGCTCCAATCTTCCGCAACAGCGACGGATAGACCCCCATCTTGGTTAGCAGAGGGTACAGGAGTCGGTCAAACACGGGGATGAAGACCAGAATGACGGCAGAGTCCACCACATTGAGCATCGCAGACGACAGCAGCACGGGCTTCCCAGACGCTCCTTCGCTTCCTTGCACCCGGAGATCCATCTGGCAGCCTTGCACGACGAAGTTGGAGTTCATCTGGCCGTACACGGCCCAGAAAATGATAATGATCCCCAAGTACGGCGCCAGTCGCACCACTTGCGCCGCATCCTGCACTTCTTGTGTCGAGAAGGACCCGCCGTTCGTGCGCGTGGCCAAGCGCAGCCAGTCGGTGGCCGCACCGGACAAAACAAGCACAAAAGTGCCGTACGCTACGGCGCCCGCTCCAGCGAGCGCCACCGCCATGTGCGTAAAGTCGTCCTGGATGAAGTACGACGCCGTGGTGAGCACGATCCCGGGCGCGAAGGCCATTCCGCCGCTGAGCACGAGTTTGCCGCGCGTCGAGCGCGACCCGGCCTGCATAAGCACCGAGAAGAACTTGCTGAGCGCGCTGCCCTTGGGCGGCACGCGACGGTACCGTGACTTGCCTGCGTAGAACACTATCGCCGCCAGCACGAAGGCTGCGGACGGGATGGCGAAGGAAGCGAAGAAACCATAGTCCGCCGAGATGTAGGGCGGCAGGCCGTTCACAGCCAGGTTGGTGAGTACGCCGTAGCTGAACGTGGCGCCCACGTTGATGGCCCAGTAGAACCAGTTGAAGAAGCTGTCCTTCTCGGCCCGTTGGGCTGGGATGTCCACGTCGAACTGATCTGCGCCCAACACCACGACGTTGGGTTTGATGCCGCCCGCGCCGAACCCTACACCCCCAAAGAGGCCGAGCATAAAGAGCGGCAGTGACGACACGGCCGGCAGCGCCGCGAACACGCAGAGCGCGAGGCCGAAGATGTAGAGCAGGCAGAAGACCACGATGGTGTTGAAGCGGCCGAGGTGTCGGTCCGCCACGTACGCGCCCAGCAGCGGCGTCAGGTACGACAGCGACGTGAAGGTCGAGTTGAGCTCCGTGGCCAGCACCGTGCTGAGCCCCAGGTTGCGGTGGAAGAAGATGGGCAGCGAGCCCGACAGGCCATAGTACGCCAGGCGCTCGCAGAACTCGGTCACGAGGATGAACGAGCAGACGTTCAGGATGATGGAGCGGTGTTGTGTGCGCGCAGCCTCCGATTGCTTCGTGGGCAGAAGGCTTGCCTTCTCGCCGGCGCTTGGCGGATCCTGTAGAGACGCGCTCTTGCTTGAGTTGGGCGCCATCTTGGGCGGCTTGTGCTCTCGGCCGCAAATCGCGCAATGGGGAGCTTTTCCGTTAAAAAGAGTGCGGTAGAGACCTATCCAGAGGATGACGGAGGTGGACGTGCTTGGCGCGGATTGGATCTGTTACGTTGGACTTCGACCACCTTCGGTCGAAGACCAAGCTGTGTTCTCTTCTTCTTGTGGCAGGGAGCAAGGTCTGAATTAACCTTTCTGTAGGTAGCTGAAGAGGCCGCGCATCATGACTTTGGCCTCTCCGAGCGCTTCGCCTGCAATGTCTCGAGCGGTGCTGGTGACGGCCTTGGCGTTGTCTAAAGTGGACATGGCGAGTGTTTGCGCGTGCTGCACGGTGCCCTTGACGCGCTTGAGCTTGGACGACACGCCGAGTAGACGTCGCACGTTGGCCAAGAACGACACGGAGCCGTTCGCGTCCGGCAGCAGCTGCAGCGACAGCGTGCCGTCCTCGTGGCCCGAAGCGAGCAAGATCACCGCCTCCTTGGGGCCGAAGCACGATGCGGAGATGGTCGCGCCCACCGGCGACGGAGACGCGTACTCTTGCACCGTCACGAAGCTGCCAAGACAAGAGTTAGAGATCAAGATCGGATAGAGTGCAACCAAGCAACCAACACGTACTCTTCGATGCGGCAGATGCGGATGATCCCCGGGCAGAGCGTGAGGAAGATCAGGTCTCCTTCGGCCGACACCTGCACGTCCGACACCTCCTCAGACGGCAAATGGTGCGACTGGATCAGCACTCCGGACAAGTTGAAGATCTGGCACACACTAGACACGACCACAGGCTGCTTGACGTCGCCAATGCTCCGTGTGATGCTGGTGATGGCGACGACGTAACCCTTGACGGATAACCGGACGCGCACGAGCTCACCGCCTTCCTCGGCGG
>JAABLK010000794.1:0-16746 GCA_012295415.1 Phytophthora chlamydospora | reverse complement strand
CCAGTCGGCCGCCGACCGACTGCTGCACTCGGTCGAGCTGAGTGGCGGCGCGATCTGGGGCTCCGACGCAGAGCGCGTGCAGTGCCGGCGGCGTGCTTTCGCCTACCAGCCGAACGTCACGGAGTGTTTTGTGATGGCCCAGTAGACGGGCGTGACCTCCGTCAGCACGCTCTTCGACGCCGAGCTGCAAGGGACGCCGGGGAAGTCGGTCATGCAAAGTGCCAGCTTACACAACGACGTCGTCTCGGCGCGCATCTTCATGCACCACATGAACTCATTTGTTGAGCACGTGCTCGGCGTGCGGCTGAGCGGCAAGCCGTTCGACGGCCTCTTCGGAGACGTGAATGCCTATTTCGGCATGGTGGAGACGCAGGGGGGGCGGCACGCTACACGCTCACTTCCTGAATTGGCTAGAGAGCGCCCCGCCCAACTCCGATGCGTTCAATCGCGCCGTCGCCACGCACGGCGCCCAGTACCTCCGCGACCTCGAGGCCTACGCCGACAGCATCGTGTTGATCTTGCTGCCGCTCGACATCGGCGGCTCACGCTGTCCGTTTTGCGCGGAGTCGTACACTCAGCTTGAGCCGCTGCCGATCCCGGCCGAGGCCTATGCGAGCCGAGCCCAGCGGCACGGCGGCCCGACTGCAGAACCGCTGTTAGTTGAGTGTGCACGATGCAAGACGCACACCAGCTCGCAGCACGTGTTGCGCCGCGTCATTCTCGACAATCGCCCGCCGCTGTGGCCGCCGCCACGCCGAGACCACTCCGCCGTCGAGTTGCGTGAAGCGGTCACTTGCGAAGCGACGTCGCGATGCTCGAAGGCGGCCGCGAAAAGCGCGATCTTCCGTCGCGACTGCTTCTTGGCGGGTCGTGATGACGACGTAAACGAGGAAGGAGACCGTCTTCGGGCACTCAATCGCGTGCCACAGCGCAGCGAGCGCTTTCACGACGACTTCTTCTGCTCCAACTCGGTCGCTCGCGCCGTGCAGACGTTTCCGTCGTCTCTTGACGATGCTCGGTGGTCGTCGCGCACGCTGGCTTTTGCGGTTTCGGTGTTAGTATCTCGGTGAACTTGCACAGGTGGTCCCACGTTGGGAACTGTTTCAAGAAGAGCCGCTCTGCTGCGCATGGCGCATGTCGGTATGGATTTCCGCGCCAGCGCGTCGAGCAGTCGACCTGCACCGACGAAGGCGTCAGCGTCACGCGTCGCCTTGCGTGCGAGTACATGAACGGCTTCAACGCCGTCATGATGGCCGCGTTCAAATCAAACCACGACATCCAGGTTATGATCGGCGGTGCCACCGCCCTGCTTCACATCTACTACGCGACCAAGTACGTCACGAAGCTGCAAGCGATGATCGAGTCTGTGACGGCCGTCGCGCTCTCTGCCTTCCAACGTCGCCAGGCTCGAGAGGTGGTCGACCAATGCGCATCCACGGACCGCGCGAGCGTCGGGCGCAAACGCGTGGCTTCGCTTACCTTTGCTGTCACAAATCGCCGAGATAGCCGGTCCGCTCGTGGTTTTGTACATTCTGCGAGGCCTGTGCTGCTACATGAGCTCTGCATGCGCACCGCTGCCCTTGAATGACATGTTGAAGGTGCGCACAGATGACGACGAGCACTCGTACGAGCTCGTCGCGCTGCACGACAACGATTCGGTCGAGGTCTACCGTGCCGCCTCCCTGCTAGATGACTACTGCTACCGCCCGCGCGCACTCGACCGCGTCGAGCTCTACGAGTTCGTGATGAGGTGCTTCCGACGCAAGCGAAGCCCGTCGGTACCCGCGCGGTCGCGCTTCCTGCCAGGGCACCCGCTGAGCAGCACGCACTGCGTCGGGAAGCACTTGGCTGCCGCCGTTCCGGTTGTGACCGGCGTTAGCGTGCCGTACGTGGACGCCGAGTTGCCACGCGAGATGCTGCTGAAACGCAGCCGCTGCGCGCTCATACTCTTCCACCCTTTTCGTGCCGCGACCGATCTCGTCGCCGACTCGTCGAGCGATGCAGCCTGGGTCGATGCCTATCGACGCTGGGAGCCCACGTTGCCAAGCTTTGTGTGCCAAATCATGACAAACTTGGACGACTTTCACCGCGTCGAAAAGCAGGCACAAGAGGCCGCCGCAGACGAACACGACGACCTCCATGTGTTGGGCAAGGACGACGACAAGGACGACGCCACAGGGACGCGCCACGACGTCGACGCGATGGCTGATGTTGGCGAGGTGGCAGGACAAGAGAACGACCAGTTTTACTTGCTTTCGGAAGATGACGGTGACAACTGCGCCACCGGAGACGAGCTGCCCGTGTTCTTGACGTCGACGCGTGCTGGCACACCCACGGACCCGGCGGACATGTACCGCCCATTGTTGACGCCGCTCGCCGAGACGGCCGCAAACGCGTATGCTTCGCTGCGCGAGACGCACGTACAAACGAGCGCGGCGCATACTGTCGACGAGCTCAATCGGTACGTCGAGGAACACGCCACCGACGCATCCGAGCCGTCCGAGCACTACCATCGAGAGCGCCCGTCCGACGTCATCGAGCTGCTCTTGAACGCGCTCGATCCTGCTGCCACAACATGGAAGCCGAGCGATCGGCGGCAGCAGCAACCAGACGTCAATCACTACGCAACAATCACCGAGGTGTCGCGGGCGCTCACGCTTAATGAGCGGCAGCACGCCGCTTTTGCGATCGTCGCTTCCGCGTTGCTGCAGACGTTTCTGCGGCAAGAGCAGACCGGGCTCGAGCTCGCCAGTGCAGCTGCCGCCGCCGACTCCAGTAGAGGTGGTGGCCATCACGACTTTGAGGCACAGCTCCAAGACCAGAGGTCATCATGTTTCTCGGCGGCACCGGTGGCACCGGTACGAGCCGCATTATCGACGCGATCAGTGCCTTCTGCGTGAGTTGGCACCGAGAGAGCTCGCTCGTGAAGACCGCGCTGACCGGGAAAGCAGCCACGCTCATCGGCGCACGCACATTGGAGAGCTTTCTGGTGCGCATCGAGCACGCGATCCAAGAAAAAGCATTCACCACGCTCGATGCGTTGGTAATCGATGAAGTCTCGATGATGTCGAAACCCGACTGGTCGAAGCTCGACAAGCTGTTGCGGCGGTACAACCAGGTCCCCGGCGTGCCATTCGGCGTGTGGGCAGCAAAACGCACCAGTCGACAGCCGCCATGGATGGTTTCGAGTTGTGGAGGCGGTTCTCCACCGTCGTCGTGCTCGACGAGTCGGTGAGGTTCCGCAGCGACCCTGAGTGGGGGCAAGGATGCGCCAAGGCGCGCGTCAGCGAGTGGACGCCGGCGTTTATGGACATCATCAACAGCCGTGTCGTGCATCCGTCCGACGCCGACGTTGAGGGCGGGCTCGCGCTGCACTCGAGCGTGTTCGTGACCCCCGAGAACGTCAAGCGACTAGCCATCAACAATGCGTTTGTCGCCCCGACTGCGACGCAGCTGCCACCGCACGCTTTCCCGCTGCGCATCGTCGCCAATTTCAAAGGCGCGTTGAACAATCTTAGCCGCAGCGACGTCGCGTATGTCCTCGGCCTCCCCGACAACCGGTTCGGTCGCATGGCCCCCTACTTGGACCTGGTGCCGGGGATGCCCGTTCCAGTAACGCATAATGTAGGAACGGCGAAGGGCGTCGCGAACGGTACCCTGGGCACCCTCGAGACTGTGCACTTTCCAACCCATCCGCCTACCACATTCCGTCTCGTTCGGGACGGAGAGACCGACACGATCGTGCAGCTCTCGAGTCAGCCGCCGGACTATGCGCTGCTGCGCTTGCCGCGGCCGTGCGCCGTGCCGATCCGCCGGCATGGACGCCGAACTCTTTCCGGTGTTTTTCGCCACGGAGCCGTTCAAGAGCAAACTCTCGCTGCCGCCGGCACCCGACGGTCAGCGACGCTACCTCGAGGTGAAGCTGCAGCAATTCCCCTTTGTGTGTGCAGTCGGGCCCACCGTGTACAAAGTACAAGGCGAGACCCTCAATGCCATGGTCGTGGTCGACTGGACCTCGTCCAACAAACTCATCAACAAGCCGCAGCAAAGCTATTTACTGATCTCGCGCGTAACGAGCCGCAACGCATTTTACTCTCTATCTCCATTTACCGACAAGCTCGCGAAGTGGTTGAGACCACCACAAAACACCCTAGATGAAGAGGCGCGGCTCAGTGAGCTCAGCTCGCGCCCTTCGTGACCGCTGCGCATGCAGTGTCGGCCGCGCTCAGCGCATTGGACGACGCGCTCGTGCCCACAAGGTGACGCCTGCTCGTTCCGCCCCGGAGACTTCGAAGAGAAAGACGCGCAAGGCCAAGATCGCCGGTTGAAGCCGCAGTTGGCAGATTGCGCGCCGGCACAAGCGACAGGAGGTGTCGGGTTCTGTGCCTGCCAATGTTGCAAAGGCTCCGGGAGCTAGTTCCAACCAAGGCGCAACCGCCAAGCGCATACGCGATGTCCGTCAGGACCCAGCGTCAGGTCGGAAAGCTCACGGAGCCCGTGAGGATTCGAAGACGGTTGCCACAGATGCGAAGCGTGCTAAGGTCCCGTGAAGGCGTCCGCTACAGGCATGGAGGTCGATATGAACCCACCGCTCCGTGTAAGCACTCACATCCGAAGCACCGCTTCGACGTGGTCACCCACGAGATGTCCGATTTAGGCGACAACCGCAAGCAGGGAGAGGTCCTCGACTCCGGTTCCCCATAGCTCACTGAGCAACAACGTGCCCTGCATCTAGGGAGTCCCATGGCCCCCGCAGTGCCACTGCTATTGCGCGGAGCGCGAGTCGCAAGAGGGCTTCAACGAGAAGGTGATTGAAGATGGAGGCGTCACTTCGACCGCAACTCGCCACCCCAGGGGTAATCCTCGAAGAGGAGATGCAGGAGTCCTGGCAGTCCCAGCCGATAGAGCCTCGAAGTTTTCGGCCCGGTTAGCACCGACCGGCTCCGTGGGAGCGCTCGTAAGCGTCCACGATATCGGCGCAGTCATCCACGAAGCGACTTCCAGGCTCCCACGTGCTTTGAGCCTCTGGATAGCCCCACCACTTCACCAGATACTTGTATTGGCCAGTACTGCCCCGGCGTTTCAGGAGCTTCTCCATGTGGAAGTACTGAGCGCCCTCGTTACCAAGAAGTGGGGGCGGCGGACGCAGCGCCCGTGACGACAGTTCGGGACGCCCCGCGTCATTCGTCGACGCCTTACGCCTCGCAGGCTGGTGCCTCATCCATCGGGGCCTGGACCTCTTCTGGCCGTCGTTGAATGGTGCTAGCGGCTTCTTGAGGAGCAGCGGGTGAATCTGGCTGCGCTCCGTGGGCACCTTCAGACAATCGAGGCGACAAACGCAACCCTCCAGGGCCTTCCGCACGATGTGCACCTCTATTCCCGTGTGGAAGCGCGGGAGGCTCGTGTTCCGTCGAGCGTGGCAGCTCCTGCGGCCACCCCGGCCCCTCGCAGGCTGATCTGATGCAGATGATGGCGACTGTCTTGCAACGGATCTCGGGTCCGTCGGACTCCCAGAGTCAGCCTCCTCCGCCGAGCGATAGGGCTTGAGCAAGCCGACGTAGAACGTCGGGTGTGTAGCCATGACCGACGGTAAGTCGAACGTGTAGGCGTTGCCGTGGACCCCAATGACCGTGAACGGCCCCACGAACCGTGGACGTAGCTTCGTGCTGCCCACAGCGGTGACCACCTGCGTAGGAAGAGTCTTCACGTTTAACAGGACTTACGTGAACACCCACTTGTACACATGTGGCCACCAAAAGTGGCGTGCCACCGACGTGTACGTCTTCTCGCGACCAAGGTGTCCGCTGAGCGGCGTGTCATGGGCCTCGTAGAGGACCTGATGACGCAGGTCCTCATCGTTGGGGATGATGAGACGAGGCTCTTCGGCCTGGTCAACTTGGTAGTAGAGGAGACCGTCGGTCAGCGAGTAGCGGTGCAACCGAGCACGCTGCCTGGCATTGCGTTTCACCTTCTCCGCAGGGGCCTTCAGTGCCGAGACCAGATCTGCAGATCATCGTCACCGGCGTACGCCTCGCGTAGTTGCTCCTGGAGCGGAGACTCGAGGTACGCAACATGCGCCAACTCGTAGTCCGGACGCCGGGAGAGTGCGTCCGCGAGGACATTCTGCTTCCCCGGCTTGTATTCCACGGTGAAGTTGTACTCCACGAAAAAGTAGAGCCACCGCGCTATGCGCAGAGACAGGTGGGGCGACGACGTCGCTGTCCTCAAGGACGCATGATCTGTGTAGATCACAAAGGGTTTGCTGCTGAGCAGATGGACTCTGAACTTCACCAGCGCGTACTTCATCGCGAGGAGCTCCTTATCGTGAACGGGGTAGTTCTTCTCCGCGGCTTTCAACTGCCGGGACTGGAACGAGACCATCCTCTCCCTGCCTTCGGCGTCGACCTGAAGCAGGGCGCAGCCAATGGCAAAGTCCGACGCGTCGCACACGCCGCTGAAAAAACGATCTTCGTCAGACAGCTCCAAGATCGGAGCACGCTGCAAGCTCTGTTTGATGGCCTCAAAGGCCTGCTGGGCTTCGTCATTCCACGACCAGTCCGCCTCCTTCTTCAGAACGTTCGTCAGCGGCCTGGCCAGCTCGACATAGTTCTCGCTGTGCTTAAGCAAGTAGTTGGCGAGGCCGAGCCACTTGCGCAAGTCCCGTTGGGAAGTTGGCACCGGCCATAGTGAGATCGCCTCGATCTTCTCTGGATCCGCGCGAACGCCGTCCTCCCCAAGGAAGCAGCCCAGAAACGGGATTTTCTCGGCACCGAAGATGCTCTTATTGATGTTGGCATACAAGCGGTTCTCCCGCAAGCACAACAAAACCTCACGGAGGTGTGCAAGGTGCATCTCGACGTCCGTCTTCCCGTCTTCAACCCGGCTGTCGACAAAGATGTCGTCGAAGTACGTCTATACGAAGTGCCGTCACGGCCGAAAGAGTAGTGTCACCAAGCGATTAAACGCAATCGAGGTTGCAGCGAGGTACGCCACTTTGGCGGATGGTGACGCAAGTTGTCGAAGCCGAGTCGGCCCTTCCGACGAATTCCATCTTACCTTGGACATTCCCACAACTGCGGCGCCAGCGCCAACGTGTCACAGGCCTCGTGGCGGATGGGGCGGACCTTGTACAAGTGATAACAGTTGTATTTGGTCATGCTATCAACCTATTGCTTCGAAACAATCTCTCCTCAGCCTGCGACGCTTAGATGAACTGGGACGAGTTTGACGCCTCATATACGCGCTCAGAGACACTGTGCTTCTCATGAGCCATTGAAATAGACCTTTCGGAATAGGCATGTTTGCTTTTCACTTCAAATACAAAACATTCCAATTAGTGTATTCCCTTGGGACACCAATAAGAGATACTACTTTTATCATACATATATTGCCAATTCCGCCCAAATGTGCTGATCTTGGTCGGTTTGTAAGCGTGGGCTGAACCGCTAGATATAAAATCCAAGTCAAACAACAAAAGACCAAAAGCAAAGCGCACAGAATAGAGCTGACACTTGGATGTCTAAATTCGTGTTTAAACTGGTAAAATGGTACTTTCCACTTTCGGTCGATTTGCTGGCAGATTGGATTCGGTTGATTCAACCAGCTTGCTCTGAAATTTCGAGAGAAAAAAATCAATATAGACTTTCTCCGGTAGTAGTAGACGGGGTGGGTGCATTAATAATACGATAAAATATGCTTATGGCGGTATTAAAGCATTTCCATTGGTGGAAATCGTGTATTTTACTGATATACCGGTGCGAAGTATGGGTGTCCACTATGAGCGGAGGGAGTCGGTATGGTTCAAAAACGTACGTTTCGCATTATTATGGGCACCTATCAATTATGAGAGGGTTTCCTTGCTTCGACACGTGTACGCCAAACATTCCCTTCATTTGCCCGACCATTCGGCGGGCAAGCAATAACCGATACCAAGAGCACGATCTTGAGGTGCTAGTGACGAGTAGACTGCGCTTTGGTGACGGAAGTGCGTGGGGGTGGGTGGATATTTTAAGTGGCTGGAGTCTATCTATCGTTATCTAATTTTGTTTACGTCGTTGCAGACGTTTAGCCTGTGCCTTGAAATCGTGTTGAAGTAGCGGAACCGCGTGGGGGTGGAGATTTCGGGTGATTTGGGCGTCTTTATCAGCTGCTGGACTGCTTTATGCTGTTGTTATTTCTAGACTCGGATTTGGTATTGCGTTGTAGTGACGGAAGTGAGTGGAGGGGACGATTTCTGGAGTGTTGGAATACCTGTGGTAAACACCGTGGAAGTCGAAGCCTGCTATTGGATTGTAATACGTTGCGATTTTGTTATCCAACATCAATCTGCAGTACCATGTGCACACCAAGACCTCCAGCAGACAACAGCCATGATTGTCGGCTGTGCGAGGAAAACAATATGACCGATGCTAGACGGAAACGTCATATTCGTGTAGATCGTCAGGTCGCAACGCAGTGTGCCTTGCACAAACGAAGCAATAACGAAGCTACTACCCACGTTACCGTTAAACGTGTGGATGGGCACTTCAAGTGTCCCAGCCGTTCAGCAAGGTTTGCAGACCCAAAGCATTTGCGCCGGCATACTGGCACATGCGAACTCACATCGAAGACACCAGTCCAACGCTCCTTAGGGCTATTTAAGCGTGCGTTGCCTTTACTCAGTGATCTCGAATATAATGCACGAGTTGAACTAGTGGTTTGTGCGATTTGCCGACACGCTGTTAATTCAAGCGCTACCCAGGTTGTTCGTCATTTCACGACCGCCCACAAGACCTGTATTTCGATTAAGGAGGTCGAGGACAAATTGAATCTGCTTCCATTTGCGACTCCAGCAAACCTCCGGCAGTATACTCATCCCTCCCAAACTTTTATGCAGGCTGTAGAAGGAGTTGAAGTGAAATCAGGTTATGCGTGTGGCAGTTGTCCTTATTATACGCCACTGAAAGAGACAATCACCAAGCATTTTCGTGCAGCCCACCGTTCTCTTGAGTCCCCCAAGTTCACGCAGTGTATGGTGCACACGCTGTTTCTGGGCCCCCATTCCAAGTATTTTGGAGTTTCAGTATCTGGCAATGCTGCCGGATTTTCGGATGGAGAACTCGACATAGCAGTCGATGAAGCGCTTGAACAGTACACTGAGAAATCAGTATAGGTACCTCTGCCCGATGATCACCTGGTTTCACCTTTTCTTCGGCAGTTTAGATGCCATGAAATTGTCCAGACTCATTGCACGCAAGACGCCGCAGCTCAAATTCAATCTGTGAAGTTTGATGATGACGCAACACTAGTGAAGACTCTATCTCCTATTGTTTGTCGATACTGGAAAAGAGTCTGCTTGGACCGAGAATTTACCTGTTTGAGCGGATGTTTTCATCCACCGGCGCTGACGTCGTACCAGCTTCCAAACTCAACCGCGCGAAAACGCACGTAAATACTGCAAGACAATGATGGCCGTGATATCCATGGTGACGACGCACGCTAAAAATCGATATCTAACGCCGAATGACTTTGACGACGGTGAAATTGAGAAAGAAGTTAAGGATATACTGACGTCGTGCCCATCCGGTAATGATTCGAGGGAGCTAGCCTCGTTTTTTACGCTGACAGAAAGTGAAATCGACCACAAGCAACTTTCATAACTCGATAAGGTGTTTGGGGTCATTTTTCGAGTGAATTTAGACACTGCGCACGAGCCCAACTAGTTTCACGGTTTCCCGACTTATCGTTTCGTGATTTGTGCATCCATTAATGGGGACGTTGCCGATTCGAACGGCTTCTTGCAATTCAAACCTGAAAGTCAAATTACCAGCTGGGTTGCGATTTTGAAGTATTGGGCTCGCCTTTCGGTATTGATGCATTTGTATCAGCGGGCGTGGGGTGTCAAACCCACTGAAGAAAACAAGGTGACCACAGCCAAGCCGAAGAGTTGCGATTGTTTCTCCGCTCTGGGTTTTGTACCCCTTTCAGTATGCTTCAAGAAGTAATGAGTTTCGGTTCCAGTATAGCAATGGCACCAGAGGCACGACATGTACCCCCAAATTGCATACCTCTCGACGTACTCCAAGGTGGGTCGCCAAGTGACAGTCGCTAATATGAAATAATTAGGATCCAACCTCATCACCCGCTTTCGCTTGGCAATGACAGCAAATACTTTGTTGGGGTTTGATACGGCGTCAATTAAGAAGGTTTTCCAAGCTCCTGAGAAGATATTTCACGACGACTACAGCAATAAAACATGCAGACATTCGTTCATGGAGGACGATCGTAACCCGTGGAGTACCATGATATTAAGTTTGGTACCGTACTTACTTCGCGCCCACCGCTCACGGTTTGTGCAGTCTGTGTCAGGAGGGCATCTATTACTTGATCGTGCAGCGGTTTCGAGGTGGTGCAATCAGGCCGAGAACGTACCAAAACTTCTGGCTCCTCTTGTCTTCGTTACGTCTGGTCAACCTTCCCGAGCGGCTGAGCCAAGCGCGACATTGATAAGAAAAACGGTTCCTGGTGAGCGCTCAGTTTATATGATAGAGTGTTGGGGTTTGAGTACACCGAAGCAGTCCTGGGCCGTCCTCCGCGTTATCGGTGCTGTCTCTGGGCGACTGAGGCTGACTTGTGACTTGAGTGCTGCGAAGTCTATTCAGGACTGATTTATGTTTCCTAGCTATCCGTTTTCTGTGCCTATTTCTGACCGGGATCTTTCAGCCTCCCATTCCGTACCCATTGCCGGGCGTCCTCTAGTGCTCACGTCGGGGCCTCTCTCCACGCCATTATCAGACGGGGAACCTGGTTCCCGTTCTAGACCGAGTTTCGGACTCAGGTCGGGATCCGGTTCTCCCGATCTTTCCTGTCCCACGTTGAAGATCGCGCGTCACACCTAATCCATATTGGGGTTAGGTCTGCACTTTTGATGGCCGCTCTCATGTCACATCTTCGACGGCCTTCGGTCTTATTCCATCCGTCTCCCGTTGTCCAGCGCTTAGTCGGAAACTTTCATCCAGCAGAACTTTCTTGAACCTGTTCCACCACCCAATCTCTGGTCAAAACCAACCAGGATCCGGCTTCTGGTCAATCCGTACGTTCGACGATGATACACAGGCATCCGTCGCGCTTTGGGCATGTACGGCGCCCTCCTCCAACCGCAGCGAAGCCCAACACAGCCGCAATTTTACAGAGCGGCCGCACCCAGCTCAGTGTTGCGTCGGTTGAGCAGCACTGGAATATATATCTGGACCGTATATAGTATCCTGCTTGCTGCTAAATTCCAAAACGGGTTTGCCGCCTGGGTGGTCATGGCCGTGGAGAGATTAGTATTCACCACATCATGGTATCAGTGGTCAACACAACTATTATTAAACTATCACAATAGAGAGATTTCGCAAGTGTCCGAATCCAGTCCAGCAATGGCTACAAAAAATAGCCGGCAGACTTTTTTCTGGAAAGCCGATTTTGATTTTGATTGAGGAAGACCGGTATCGAAGAGCTGGTCCTGGACTCGGAAGGTGATGTTTTGAACACAAATATTAGCGGTTTCTTTTCGGAGCGGCCGCCCCACAGCAGCCTCCAAACACTCTCGACTCAACCCCGCGTTTCGGAGGGCTCAAACCCGCGTCCTGGCTTCGAGGTACGAACCGGTAAGTCGTAGCGATGTCGTCCATGCGATTAACAATCTCAAATTTCTGGTGCTCTGGTTTTAGTAGGAGAGAGTTTCGGTGCAAACTGGTGAGAAAGATGACCATCTTGTCCGCTTCTACATGCCGCATAATGGGCTAACTTTGTTGTTACAAATGTGTATTGTTATAGATACACGCGCAGCACAAAGTCTCAGAACAAAACGAGCTACTGGCTGTACGGACCTGACGTACAATCCGATACCAGAAGCAACCTGTCATTAGGTACTGCAAGCTGTGCACGCCGGGTCCAAGTGACTGAATCTGACGTCTGTGTGTGGCTTCATGTTTCGCGCAGCGGCGACGTGTTTACAAGCATAGACTGTGTCGATCCTGTAGAGACCGAGAGTCCAGCAGCTAGTTCCACAGGTTAATCCAGGCACAAGTACGTTCCAGCGGGTTCTGGTGGAAGTATGCCATTGCTCTAATATTTTGAGCTGAATTCCGTGTGGTATGATAACTGTAATGAAGCCACGATCGACATGAGCTCTACCAATACTCAGTGTAATGGATACACAACCGGACAGCTCGACGTGCAGCCGGATGATGTCCGGGAAGTGCCGGTTTTGCAGGGCAACAACGTCACCACATCTGCAGACGAGGAAGCAGTGCGGCCACTCAAAACAAGAGAGCGGTTTGGTCCAGATGAAGACCTGCTTTTGATAAAAGAGGTCCATTGGATCCTACCATATCGTCAAGGGCTGAATAAAGCCATGAAAGCGTGTCAAGGAATCGCTGAACGTCTAAACAAGCTCTCCACTGTCAACATGTGCTCAGTGAATAGCAAGTCCTGTCAGAATCGGTTCAACACATTACTGACGAGACATCGCATGCAAGAGGCAGAGTCGGCAAGGGCCTCCGGTGTGGATGAAGAATATACCGAGTTTCGAGGCTTGATGGACGACATCGTTAGTGACTTTGACGAATGGTAGAGTGAACGATAGCGTGCAAAGGAGCAACACGTGTGGGAATCTGCTGCAAAGGAGACAGCGGGGGCCGTTGTTCGTGATTCGGTGATGCTGCGTCTGAGGGACCAGCGTCTGGCAGATGCAAAACGCGCATCTGAAGGCGACGGAAATGGTGAGGGCTTGCGTTGCGATACCACTGCAGCAGCGCAAAGCAAGGACACCCCGCGAAAAACGCTATCCTTGCTTCTCTAGTGCCTTGAAGGAGTCGCAAGTCAAGCAAGCGCAGGGTCTTCAAGGGGTCCTGCGCGAAGACATACTATTACGTCGTCAGCAGCACGACGAGATGCTAGTGGTGCGTAAACGCGAGCGTGAAGAAGAGTACCAGGAGCGCCGCGAGCAGCGTGATCAAGAGTTCAAGTTCCGACAAGCTCAAATGGAGGCTGAAAGTCAGCGGATTAGCATGATGATCGCAATGCTTAGCCAGCATGCGTCGACGGCTCAACCCAAAGAAAGTAGTAATGAATGAGGCACAGAAAACTAATTGAGGAAGGTACTAGTCTACGCAAGGAGAAGAACACCGGCGGTGTATTGGGAGGTTAATGCATCAACAAAGATACGCTTCTAACTTGGGTGGCTTCAGCAGAAACATTTGGCTTATTTGGTTCCCGTCGTTGATGCAAGTATGAATATTTGCAAAAAGCACAGCACACTTGACCGTAACAGCAACAGGAGAAAGCCGCACCTTGTGGGCTTTTGCGTATTCGAGGTGGGCCAAGTAGCGCTTGACGTGATCAAAACCCAACTCCACAGACACGCGCAGCGAACTTAGAAGCGCGTTACAAGCTCTCATATCTGGGCTGATCGAAGCAGCTTGGTAGGGAACAGATACAATATCCGACACACCGTAAGCTGGGTCACCATAAATGGTGAAGTCCAGATTCTGTAGAACCGGGTGGGAAAGGATGTATTCTTGTAAAACACTTTGACGCAGCAGCGTTGTGTCGTGGCGGCAACCCTCGACCGGACCCCAAAAATAAATAAAGAGGCCATCAGGTGCAATAACGCCTTGGTTCGAAAGGCAGTGGCGCCTTTTGTGGCCACTGTACGCTGCTTTCTGCAGATTTTCTCCTCTTGGTCCGTTGGGGCGAGGACTTGGACGACAAATGAAGTGATTGGTCCCATCGATGAATAATGCCACCCCTTCAACGATTGACCCCGACGCAGTCTTGACGGCACTTTTGTACTGCTCCAACCGACGCACAAACATCGAATCACTAACAAATAGGAGGTCATTCCACCTGTCCATTATCATAGACGCTAGCAGCATTGAATTTTGTGAGAAAGCTATCTATAACTTAACAGAAAGTTAGTGAACGTACCCACACAGAGCGTTACTCGACAGCAAACTCCATCAGACTGTCCAAACATCTTGCGAAGATACGACAAACGGCACGGAAATGCCAAGCGCTTTAGCAGCATGGCTAGGGCTTCGTAGAAGCTGACTCGATCACGGGCGTCTGTGATGATGCATTCTGGTAGTCGTAGACCTTGGGCGATGCGAATAATCTGTGGGCCAGTGAAGCGATAATCAATCAGGGCATCCGCGTCGGTAATCGCTCTAACGTCGAACCGAATGGCTGGAATCAGTGGTCGCTCTATCTCATCTCCATCTAGTTCTGCCAACAAGACTACAATAGCCAAGCCTAGCGTCGGTGACGTCGACAGAGCAGCGCTCGTCGGCATTTCCTTCGTTGCCATTGACACGCGGTTTTGCTGATTGCGAACTGACTCGTATTTTTCGGATTCTGATTAGGATCAATTTGCGAAACTAGGAATGTCCTGGTCCTAATCCGAAACAAATCTCAAGACGATTCCGGACACGGGTTAGGATACGACAGTTGCGAAATCTCTCTAATGTGTCAATCCCAACAAGCGAGTTTATCGTCAGAAGCAACATCGACAGGTAGAGCTGTTGCCTAGGAGTCAGCGACCAGAAAAGCGCAAAGAGATAAAGAAAATGCTATTTTGAATATATCTGCAGGGGGGGGGTCGCGGTCATTTCTTGCGTTGCGTAGGTTGTTTCTGTGTACATGCTCTTCATTTTCGTGATACCTAACCCTAATGTGATAGACCCTGCAAACGATGCAGACTACTTGGTTTTAAGAATTTATTTATTCACATATAATAGTTACGATTTATATCCAATAATACGAGTTTAGGTATTATTTTAGTAAAGGTGCATTCATGCTTGGTTTAACCATTTAGCGGTTCACTTACCTTACTATACTAAAACCAATATACATATATGCATATTATCCAGGATTAGCAGGAAAAAAGTTGTTGGGTGGCTCTCTAAGACGCCACACACTGTATTTGGAGATGTGCATTGTGCCAATTTCGTGCGGTTCACGGAATAGCTCTAATATATATATTCAAGTCATTAGTGGAATCGCACAACCCTAAAAACAGCTGTTTATGATCGAACTTTAGACGATTCGATACACATTGTATATACGTGGGCGATTAGGCGGTGTTTAATACGAAGAACCGCCCAAGGAAACTTCATGCAGAACGCGCAATAGCTGTATCACATTCAAGAGCGGACCACCATCGAGTTTACGAAATGTTGGTCCGTGAGCGTCGAACTCCAAGAAAATCTTGGCGAGGTCACTCGCCGGCTCAGTTGACTCGAAATTTGCTGATGTTGCAGAAGCTGACGGAGACTGCGACGGGGATATCATGGCGAACCTCAAGTCTGTCATCTTCATGTTACCGAGGCCGAGCATAAACGATTGAAGGAGCACGATATATTATAAACTTATCAAGGAGCGATCGTTTCTACATTGTCCGATTCGTTTCCATAATTAGTGTGCCTATAAGAAAACCACCGTGACTCTATTATTGCAACAGCGTCGAGTCAACTCCCTTGGTATAGTTCCTGGGACTGTTTCACTGATCCAAGATTCTGACACGTTGCTTCAAGAGATGTCTACCACGGAGGTTAGCTGCAGGAGCTGCGGGGCTTCTTTCGCGACTAAAAGAAAGATGGATCAACATGCTCAACGCTACCACCAGATGAAGACGACGGTGAAGTTTCCGAGTGGTGAAATTGGGGAGCTTGAACGAGATAAGGAGACATAGCAATTTGTTTGTCCTAAGTGTGAAGCGATATTTCTTTGGCCTAAAGCGGTGCAGCGTCACGCGTCGAAAAGGTGCTTCAAGGTGTTAAAACCAAAATCGAAAGGTGCGATGGCGAGGGGAACATGTATGTTGTTCGTGGACCCACTCCCGCGCAGCTTTGAGCTGTATGTCGACCACAGAATTGGGGTGCTTTTGTACAACCGATGTCAGTGCTGCATCGGCCACGAAGCTACCCAAGTGATCTCGCACCTCAAACGAGTGCAGACGGTCGCAGCAAAAGATGCCCCATCTCCACTCAATCTACGTGCTTCATTTCAAGGCATCGAATTGCTATCAGAAGATGACATTGCAAAATTCTCCGGTTCGTATGAACAGCCAGTTCGACCAATTGAAGGACTGCCTTTTCATTTTGACGGGCGGATGTGCATTGATTGCAAGTATATTTGCTGCTTGCAAACCATTCGACATCGTATTGGCATCATATTGCGGACTCCGGTCACACCCAGATAGAACGCGTGTATCTACATACGTGGTTTAAGGGGCCCCGGAGAAACTGCTTCCGAGAATAGTCAGGTGGGATATCAATTGAAAGTGACAACAATGATGGCACTGACGACTTTTCCAACAGGGAACTCCAGGCTTTTTGGTAAATTTATCGACGAACTCCAGCCGATTGCGTCAGACGAACGCATGGTGCCACCACTTCTGCGAAAATTGAAGTGGCACAAGCAATTGCCGTTGTACGATGAGTGCACTTGTGAAGTATTGATAGAAGCCTGCACGCTTCCTCGACAGCTGGCAGGCGGATCATTAGCCGTGGATAACAACGTGTGTACCGCCGTTGCTTCGT
Source organism: Phytophthora chlamydospora (assembly GCA_012295415.1). Classification (NCBI taxonomy): domain Eukaryota; phylum Oomycota; class Peronosporomycetes; order Peronosporales; family Peronosporaceae; genus Phytophthora; species Phytophthora chlamydospora. Next base: position 181 of record JAABLK010000794.1, on the reverse strand, counting down.
ACTTTCAGCATGGAACACGAACAATAACATCCGCCTCATACTTGACTCGATGATGTGTACTGGCTGGCAGCACTGATGTGACGGGAGTCACACGCACCTTAGCTTTTGAGGAAGCGTTAACGCGCTAACCACAACAGACGCCTGGCGTCTCTGTTGTCCTTGTTCGAGGCCTTGCCTTCTT
>JAABLK010000793.1:0-16770 GCA_012295415.1 Phytophthora chlamydospora | reverse complement strand
TCCGTGAAGCGCGCGTCGCTGCAGAAGGCCGTGAGCTCGTTGGACGACGCCGTGGACGAGAAGGGCTCCAACTTCAGCGTGGGCGAGCGGCAGCTGCTGTCCATTGCGCGTGCGCTGCTGAAGCGGTCGCGCGTGATCCTGATGGACGAGGCGACGGCGTCGATCGACCCCGAGACGGACCGGCAGATCCAGCAGAGCATCCGCGAGGAGTTCCGCGAGTGCACCACGCTGACGATCGCGCACCGCATCAACACGATCCTCGACTCGGACCGCATCCTGGTGATGGAGAAGGGCTCGGTGGCCGAGTTCGGCTCGCCCGCCGAGCTGCAGCGCAAGCAGGACGGCATCTTCAAGTCGCTCGTTGACGCCTGGCGCCAGAGCAACGAGAACTAAGACAGCGTTAGGTGCGATGCTCGATTTCATATACCTTTGCTCAATAAACGTTAGTTTGGTTTTCCACGCCTGGATACAACGCCATCATTGAGCTGAACGGCGAGTGATGCGGCTCATGATGCGACGAGGGAGCGGGGGGATTCGCTCGGGCGAAGCAGGGGGCTCTTCAGTGAAGAGTCTTCACCACTCTCAGCGCAGTTCACAGTTTACAATGGAGTACACACTTCGTGATCAAGGCCAGCAAGTGGACATTCTCGGTATCATCTACAGTGCACTAAGTATATTAATTCTTAAAAAACTCTCATACAAACGTGATCGAAATGTCACGACGAGGAAAAGCCGAGAGCTTGCAGCTGAAAACCCCGCATTTTGTAAGCAGAACCCATTAGGTCAGCTCGATTCGGATGCGCAGCTTGTTAATGCCTTCACGAACGTCTTCTGCCGTTTGATTGTCTGTTTCGTCGTTCATCTTGAACTCGAGGCGCTTCAGCTGCGTCGTGAGCCTGGTCGTGATATTTTTGGTTACCTTTCTTGAAAGCCGCTTCGTCGCCTTGTTGTTCGGAACGTACGTGTTGATCAGCTGTGTCGTCCATCGCGCGTTATCGCCGTTGAAAGTTCTCTCGTCCAAAAATGACCTGACACCGTTGCCCTTCAGGATATTAACATCGTGGTGCGTCGGAACAAGATTGTCTTGGTCATTGACGAACTCCTTGACAATTGGGATCACATCCGAGATTTCTCTTGTCCGGCGGCCGCTCTCATCCTTTCGCTTGCAGAGGAGGTTGAAGATATGCGCTGGTATCTGACACTCGAGAATGTGATCACGCTGGATGCCCCCCTTGTCCAGCGGTTCTTCTGTGAACTCATCCATAAAATTGTACTTTTTCAGTAGCTGGTCGCGGTCGATCTTGAATTCCTCACGAAAACGACCAGGCTTGTAGTGGTTGAAACGAGGATGGTGCGCGGCACTGCAGTATCCATCATACTTGGCGCGCGCGCCACATTGGACTCCGCCCGCTTTTACCCCATCGCACAGCAAATGATGGTAGCAGAAATATAAGTCCCCCCTGTTCGGCTCCCCTTTATTGCCGCATCGATTGCCAGCCTTGGTCTTGCCGCTGCACCACTCCACGCTCATTTTCCTTTTGTTCTGTGTGATTCTTCGGCGAATCCACCCAGAACTTATTTACATGCAGTTTAGTGACTTGTCATTCATTGTTATCTGTAAGTTGACACTGAATTGCGGCACATTTGGCGCAACAACAACAGCAACAACAGTGCTGCCTGGATGGACACAACACCATTCTTGAGCCTCGCCCAACTAAACAGGAGAAATCTTGGCGTTCAGCTGTCCTTTCACCGGCAGCGTGAACGAGATGGCGTACGTCACGTCCTGGGGACGCTGCAGCTCGACATGGTACTTGCTTAGCAAAGTCGCCACGATCAGCTTCATTTCCAGCATCGCCAGGTTCTTGCCCAGACACAGTCGCGGGCCGGCGTTAAATGCCACGAACTTGAACGCAGATACCGACACGAGCTTCCCCGTTTGCGAGTCGATCCAGCGTTCAGGTTTGAACTCGGCAGCTTCAGGTCCCCAAACGTGAGGCATTCTTCCGAGCGCATACATCGGCAAGGCTGCCATCGACCCAGCAGCGATAAATGTACCATCCGACAGCACCGCGTCGTGAACTGCCTCCTTGCTGACGATGGGGACCGACGGATACAACCGAAGCGTCTCCTTTAGTGCAGCCTCCACGTACGTGAGCTCACTCACGTCGTCCATGGAGGGGCTGCACTGTCCGTTCTGGAGTTTAGGCAGCTTGGCTGCAATTTCCTCGCGGATCTTGGCCTCCACTTCAGCGTTCTGGTTGAGACAATAGAAGAACCAGCTCAACGCTTGCGCCGTTGTGTCTCGTCCGGCAATGATGAAGTTCACGACGATATCGCGAAGGTACGTTGGATCGTAGCAGCTTTCATCCACGTTTTCGGACTTGTTCAGGTCGTCCAGGAACAGCGACACGATGTCCTTCACCGCCTTCTCATCTTGGTCAGCAGCTCCTTTGGCTCGCTGCTGGAGTGTCTTGGTCACGATGTCGAAGATGGTCGAGTTGATCACCTTCATATCTTGTTGCAGTTGACCTTCCGCTCCGACGCCCAACAAGCGCTGCGTCTTCCAGAACCAGCTGGGGCGGATGAAACGCAGTGCCAGGAACTGTTGGCTTCGGTCAAACGCTGTCTGGAACGGGTGCTCCTGGTCGGACTCCAGGCAGTTCATGTGCACGCCGAAGCCGATCTCCGTGAACGCCTCCATCGTGAAGCGGTTGAGCAGTCGAAACAGATCGAGCGTGTCGTTGGTCTCCGCTGCACGACAGAAGATGCGTTCCAGCACTACCAAGTGGCGCTGGATCGTGCTCGTCATGGAGTCTCTCAGTGCTCTCATGGTGAAAAGGTTGCTCGCTGTCTTCCGCTGACGGTACCATTTCTCGTTGTCGACAGCGAAGATCCCCTCGCCAAGGAGTTCACGAAGGTACTCGCTCTTCTTGGGGCCCTTGGGAAAATTGTCGAACTGGTTCTTGAACACATCTTCAAAAGACTCAGGAGTCGACAGGAGAGTCATGTCCGGCGTGCCCAACGACTGGAGCAGCACAGGTTCGCCCTTGGCTTGTTCGCACAAGCTCGTGATCCAGTCGTGGCGAGTAGCGAGGTTGCGGATGACATCCAGCGTGTTACCAAGCACGGGTTTTGTCGTAGCAGGCCGCACCACCTTCCGTGTTCCATGCTGTGACTTCAACTTGTCTTCGTTGGAAGCTGCGAACAACTTCCAGGCCAGCGGAAGAGCCACGAGACCGCCCAGAAGAGCTACTGTCACGTTGGACGAGAGTTGGTCGGCCATGCGATCGACGGTCAGCATCTTTTGTTTGAGCGTTTGCGACGTGGAGAAATCGGGAATGACGAGTCCTGCGACCCGACGGGAGGCTGTTTTGCACTTGAAGCTAACCAGGCAGGACAATACACAAGAAAAACCATGGAAACGGAAATGGCTGGCAAAGACATAGCGCACAAGAAAGGCTTGAAGCAGCCAGGTGCATGTTTTGCTGCCGGTAAAGGATATCCTAGACTGCAGCTACACTGAACTGAATTCGCCTGCAATGCTTTTCCTTGTTCTTGATGTCAGCAAGCTCTTTTACGCATGTGCAGGCCAATGAGCGCGTGCAATCTTCACGTTGAGAGACCCTCGTACTGGCAGAGTCAACGACAAGTCGTACGTCACCTCGGCAGGATTCACCACTTCGAGGTGAAACCTGCTCAGCATTCCTACCACAACTAGCTTCATCTCCAACATGGCCAAGTTCATGCCGAGACACATGCGAGGGCCAGCATTGAACGACGCGAACTTGAACGCGGAGACCGTGAGCAGTTTTCCGGTGGTGGTGTCGATCCAGCGCTTGGGTTTGAACTCCTCAGCGTCGGGACCCCAGACTTGAGTCATCCGTGCCATCGCGTAGGTCGCTAGGCTGATAGCCGAACCAGCAGGAACGAAGGTTCCATCGGAGAGCGTGGTGTCTTGTATTGCGTACTTCGGTTCGACAGGAACGGAAGGGTGGAGACGAAGCGCCTCCTTAAGAGCAGCTTCGAGGTACAGGAGCTGGCTCACATCTTGCATGGTAGGATTGGCAGGGTCAACGCCAGCACCCGAGAGCTTCTCGGTGATCTCGCTCCGAATGGCCGTCTCCACGTGAGGGTTCTGGCTTAGCTCGAGGAAGAACCAACTGAGCGCCTGGGCGGTGGTGTCCCGTCCGGCGATGAGGAAGTTGACAACGATATCGCGCAGTTGCTTGGGGTCGAACTCGGAGTCGCCGCTGCTGCTATCGAGGAAGAGAGACACGATGTTCTTCTCTCGCTTGCCGTTCATGACATCATCACGACTCGATCTCTTGGCGAGCGCTTGGTTCACAATGTCTAGCACCGTCGCATCGATTACCTGGATCTCTCTCTGCAACTGGCCTTCCACACCAAGACCAAACCACCGCTGAGCCTTCCAGAACCACCGTGGCCGTGAGAAGCGGAGCACCAGCACCCGCTGGGCGTTGTCGAAAGCTTTCTGGAAAGGGTGTTCTTCGTCGGAATCGAGGCAGCCCATGTGAACCCCGAAGCCGATCTCGGCGAAGGCTTCGATTGTAAACCGATTGAAGAGCTTGAACAGGTCGATCTGCTTCTTCTTGTCACTGCTGCGTTGTAGAATGTCATAAAGCACAGCAGCTTGGCGTTGAATGATGGCAGTCATGGACTCGCGTAGTGCTCGCGAGGTGAAGAGGTTGCTGGCCGTCTTGCGCTGATGCACCCACTGGTCTCCGTTGGTGGCGAAGATGCCGTTGCCAAGGAGGTCTTTGAGGTTGTCGCACATGAATGGCCCCTTGATGAAGTTGTTGAACTGCGTCTTTAGGACATCCTCGTACGCCTGCGGCGTGAAGAACAGGAGGGTCGGAGGAAGGCCCAGTCCTCGAATGAAAACGGGCTCGGCGTTGAACTGCTTGCCCAGTCGCGTGTTGAAGTGGTGCATGTCGCCTCGTATTCCATGGCGGAGAAGGTCGAGTGTGTTTCCTAGCAGTGGCAGAGTCGACTCAGGACGGTGCACTTTTCTCCCAGTCTCCCCACTCGACTCTATCCAAGACTTGATCACCAGACGCGACAGCAGTGGCAAAAGTACCAAGCCACTAACGAGAGCGATGGTCCTCGAGTCCAAAGACTTATCGGTGAGCTTCGAGACAGGCAGCATCGTGAACGCTAGGCAAACCTTTACCTTGATCGGGTAAAATTGTAAAGTGACCACTGGGTGGATGGATCTCTGCAGTTGGGCTGAACCCCTCCAACCCATTGCGCACGTTGAAGCCGTTGAAGCCGTTGAAGTGCAGACCGACAAGCTCGCAAGAAACCATGAGCCAAACTTTGCGAATGAACTGAACAGACCCATCAAAAGCAAAGTTAAAGACTGACAGCTTTACGCGAACACTGGGCTGGGCTTGGCAGTCAGAACCTTCACAGCGAGAGCTCCTTTCACCGGCAGAGTGAGGGACGAATCGTACGTGACGTCCGAAGGACTCACTACTTCGAGGTGGAACTTACTCAACAGACCTACCACTACCAACTTCATCTCCAACATGGCCAAGTTCATGCCGAGGCAAACGCGAGGGCCAGCATTGAACGACGCGAACTTGAACGCGGAGACCGTGAGCAGTTTTCCGGTGGTGGTGTCGATCCAGCGCTCGGGCTTGAACTCCTCGGCATCAGGACCCCAGACTTGTGGCATCCGAGCCATCGCGTACGTCGCTAGATTGATAGCTGAACCAGCAGGAACGAAGGTTCCATCGGAGAGCGTGGTGTCCCGCACAGCTTGCTTTGGCTCCACTGGGACAGAAGGGTGGAGACGGAGCGCCTCCTTAAGAGCAGCTTCGAGGTATACAAGCTGGCTCACGCCTTGCATTGTGGCGCTGATGTTGTCTTCTTGTCCATCGCCGTTTTTTGGTAGCTTCTCCGCGATTTCTTGACGAAGCGCGGTCTCCACTCGTGGGTTCTGAGTTAGTTCGAGAAAGAACCAGCTCAGCGCCTGCGCTGTGGTATCACGCCCAGCGATGAGGAAGTTGACGACGATATCGCGCAGATACTTCGGATCGAGCTGCTTGTCCGTCTCTAGTCTGTCAAGAAAGAGGGACACTATATCCTCTCCCTTTCCGCCCTGGCCGGTCTTGTCTCCCGCGTGGCCTGATCGCTGTGCCAAAGCTTTCTCGACGATGTCAAACACCGTGGCGTCGATAACTTGAATATCTCGCTTCAGCTGCCCTTCCACACCCACACCAAGCCACTTCTGGGTTTTCCAGAACCAACTCGGTCGGGTAAACCGGAACAGAAGAGCTCGCTGCGCACGGTCAAATGCCTGCTGGAATGGGTGTTCCTCGTCGGAGGCCAGACAACCCATGTGCACTCCAAAGCCGATCTCCGCAAACGCTTCGATTGTGAACCGGTTGAAGAGCCTGAAGAGATCGAGGGGTTCCTGCCTTTCACTCGCACGTTGCAGGATATCGTAAAGTACGACAGCGTGGCGCTGGATGACGGACGTCATGGAATCCCTCAGCGCTCTCATTGTGAAGAGATTGCTGGCCGTCTTGCGCTGGTGCACCCACTGCTCGCCATCGACGGCGAAGATGCCGTCGCCCAGCAGATCTCTCAGGTTCTCGCACATGAACGGGCCTTTGTCAAAGTTTTTGAACTGAGTCTTGAGTACATCTTCAAACCCTTCGGGCGTGAACAAGACGAGGTTAAGTGGAATACCCAGAGCCTGAATGGCGACGGGCTCAGCGTTGAACTGCTTGCCCAGTTGTATCATGAAGTCGTGCATGTCCCCCTTCACGCCGTGGACGACGAGATCCAACGTGTTGCCCAGAAGCGGGAGCGTTGAGTTCGGGCGGTGGAGTGAAAGCGCTTTGTCCTTCTTCTTCCAAACAAACACGAGGGGGACGAGAATCAAGCTTCCGACCGCCGCAAAGACTGCAACGTTGGTCGATTTCTCGACGAGGCTGGAGACCGACAGCATCTTGACGTGAGTCCTATGAGGAGCTTGCAATACTGAGAGAGATCAGAGCCCAAAGCGACGGGTTCACGTTGAAGTTGACAGCTCAAAGATGATGAGTGAGAGGCTGTGATGATGGCTAGAGAGACTTGTCGTAAACCTAAAGACCCTCTATACATCCGATCAGAGCGGCTAACCCGCTCGGCCGACGGCCTTGGGCATCTTCTTGGTGCGCGCGTCCTCGACCTCCTTGGTTTTATAATAATGCGGCGCGAGCTCCATGAGCCACTCGGACTTGATGGGGATCACGTTGCGCATGTACTCTTTCGTCGTGAAGGCCAGCTCGTGGTACACGACCCAGCGCGGCACTTCCTCGAGCTTGATGAGGCACGAGCTCGGGTGGATGTGGACCGACTGCGCCTTCTTGACCGTCTTGTAGTGGCCCGAGTTGTCCAGCTTGGCCGTGTTGTAGAAGTAGCCGGCGCAGATGGCCTTGCGGATGGGCTCGTGGTCGCTGCGGTTGCTTGTTCGCTCGAGCTCTACGCGATCGCAAAGGCCTTCGAGCTGCTCACGCACGTCACGCGCCGTCTTGAGAGAGCGCATGATGACGAAGTTCTCGTACGTCCACTGCGTCGAGTAGTTGGTCTCGACCCACTGGTTGTACACGTTCATCAGGGCGATGTGGTCCCCGCCACCTCCTCGCGCAAAGTTGATCCGTGCGTTGTCGGCGTGGACGGCCTTGTCCTTCGGGCGGTAGAAGATCGAGTTGTTGACACTTAGCATGGCGCAGATCGTCATCACTTCCTCCGTGCAGCCAAACTTCTCGGAAGCGAGCAGCGCCTTGGACATCATGGGGTCCAGCGGGAACTCGGCCATGCGGCGTCCCAGCTTCGTCAACTCGCCCAGTCCATTGAGCGCGCCGAGAGCGTAAAGCTGCTCCAGCGAGCGAATCAGCGCCTTCTCCGGGGGCGGATCCATGAAGTCGAAGTGCAGCAGGTCGTTGATTCCGAGCGACTTCATGAGCAGCACCACACTGGCCAGGTTGGTGCGCTGGATCTCAGGCACCGTGTTCTCGTCCAGCTCGTTCTTGTAGGACCAGGCCGTGTACAGACGGAAGCACTTGCCCGGAGCGGTACGACCGGCTCGACCCGCACGCTGGTTCGCCATAGCTTGCGACACTGGAGCGACCAGTAGAGACTCCATGCCCGTCTGGGCGTTGTAGTTCGTCTGCTTGCAGAAGCCCGTGTCGATCACGTAGCAGATGCCTGCGATGGTCAACGACGTCTCGGCGATGTTCGTACTCAGCACCACCTTGCGAGCTCCTTCCGGCGTTGGCTCAAACACCTGCGCCTGGCGTTCGGAGGGCAACGTCGCGTAGATCGGCCGAATGAGCAGCTCGCGTATCCGAGAGCCAAGCCCCCTTGTTCGCTGCAGCAGAATCTCTTCAGCTGCTTCAATTTCTTCTTGGCCGGTGAAGAACACGAGGATATCCCCGAGCGGCTGCGTGATGTGGATCTGCAGCACCGTCACGATCGCAGCGTCGAGGTAGTCGGCCTCGGGCGCCTTCGTGTACAAGATATCCACGGGGTACATGCGTCCAGGGATCTTAAAAATGGGGGCATCGTCGAAGTAGGCGCTGAACTTGGTCGCATCCAGCGTCGCACTTGCAACGATGATCTTGATGTCGTCTCGGAAGCGCGCGATATCCTTGATCAGCCCGAACAGAATGTCGGTACTGAGTGTACGTTCGTGAGCCTCATCAATGATCATGACGCTGTAGGATTTGAGGTCAGGCTCGGTCAAGAACTCGCGCAGCAGCATACCGTCCGTCATGTACTTGATCACAGTCTTGTCGCTGGTGCAGTCCTCGAAACGAATCGAGTAACCCACCTCGTTGCCAAGCTTAACGTCCATTTCCTGCGCCACACGGGCTGCCACACTCATGGCAGCAACACGACGAGGCTGCGTACAGCCAATCATGCCCAGCTCCGAGTATCCAACCTCGTGCAGGTACTGCGGGATCTGCGTCGTCTTGCCCGAGCCAGTCTCGCCTTCAATGATGATCACGGGGTAGTTCCGGATCGCTTCGAGCAGCGATTCACGGTACGGATATACCGGTAGCTGCTTTCTTCCTTCCTGCATGCTGAGGTGCTTCGATTGCTCCATCTTGCGTCTCGCCTCTTTAACGTCTTCTTCGCTCACGTGGTGGCCCGATAGCATCTGCTGCGAGATGAAGTCGATCTGGTCGTCAAAGACGAACTCGTCCTCCTCCTTCTGTTTCTTCAGGGCGTGTTTGTCCTTAGCTCCAAAGCTGCTTGTTGCCATCTTGGCTTGTGTCTGCTCCCAGACTTCCTGCTCCGTATGGAACACCTCTTCCTCTTCGTATCTGTCCGTCAACAGGTCCTCCTTCTTCCTCACCCTGTTGCCCTCGTCGTCCACTTCCTCGTACGAGTCCGGTATCTGATACCCGTCCACCTCCTCCTCCTTAGACCGCGCCTTGGCGGTCTCCAGGATCCTCTTGTTGAGCTCCAGCTGTTCCGTCTCCTTCTTGGACCTCTTGGCTTCCTCAAAGAGCACATCCTCGTCCTTCAGCTGGAACTCCAGCAGCTCCAGCTCCTTCTCCTCCCTCTTCTTAAGGTACTCCTGTCTGCTGAGCTCCCGCAGTCGACTCAGCTTCTCACTAAGCGCGCTCTGGCCGTCGTCAACTGCTCCACGCTTGGCCAGCTGCTTGATCTCGTCGCTTGTGAGGCCTCCAGGGACCTCCACCTCCTCATCTCTGCGCCGACGCTTGGTGCGGTCCTCATCCCGCTGTCGTAGCCGCTCGGCGAAGGCATCGCGCTCCTGGCGGTCGCGCAGTCGCTCCTTTTCCTCCTGGGGCAATGAAGATTCGTCTTGCTCGGCCTCTAGCGCGCGTTTGGAGCGGAAGTCGTGGACGACTTCGACATCGGAACCATTGCCAGCTTCTCGGGAGTCTGAGGGTAGGTTGTCGTCGCTGTTGCGGCGCCGCCGGCGACGGGAGAAGCCGTCGGAGCGGGCCGCCTTGCGCTTGGCGTCGCCTCCTGCCATTTAGCGTCGGATTTGGGAATTAGGTCTAAATGTTAGAAAATAGGATAGATGAGGTAAATGCTAAAAAAAATAGTTGCAAAACGCATCGTTCATTCGATGGAGTTCATCGCATGTCATTTCCATACGATATCGATACGGCTCGACGGTCGTCGAGCCGTTCTCAATCTCGCCAACTAGAGTCACCTGCTCGGTTTCGCCAGACGTAGCGATCACATCCACCCGATTGAGGAGAAGTACAAGAATAAAGAGCAGCAGACGCGTCTACGTGAAGGTTCTACGGTCTGCTGCCCCTCGGCATTTGCTTCTCCTCGATTGGCTCCGGCACAGGGATTGCCATTACATGTCCCTCCGAACTCTCAACGATGATCTGCTTCTCGCAAGTGGCCGTCTCCTCCGGGTCGTCGTCCCCCGTCCACGATCTGGATGCTCAGCTCTCAGTGATCGGGCTCGCCGACAATCACCACCTGCTCTGTCTTGCTGGAGAGCGTGACCACATCGACCACCTCCAGGTGCTTGCCGGTAAGATCGGCCCCCTTCACCACCTCCTCGAGAACTTTGGGCACAACCGCGGGGATTACAACCTGTCAAGCGGTGTAGTCACTTCAGACAGCGTTCGCCCGTGCAACGATCTCTTGAATCGTCATTCGGTCTGTGTACTCATCGAGCGAGATGAATCTTTCGCCGGCACATGCAAACTCGAATATTCTGGCGAGCATCGTAGCGTCAATTTTCCGCATTGCACTCTCTTCAGGTGCACGAGAGTCGATGACACTGAGGAACGCAAGTCGTTTCCGATCTTCTTCACCACCACGTATCCAGTCTCCACGATGTCCCAGATACCGCGGCATGTACTCATCAAAGAGGTTGAAAGCGATTTTAATGTGTAGGCCGCGGAGCGTCTGATTTTCTCTTAGCATTCCGAGTAAAATCTCCAAATCTGGTTTCCTTAGAAGCCCTGTTTGCAAGCGCAGTTCCCGTAAACTGGAATGGCTCGCGAGATTTGGATCCGATAGTTTTTTCGCCAAGTGCTCTAGGCATGACGTGGTGATCTTTCGGGTCAAGAGATAGAGTGAAGAAACTTTGCAGGTCCCCGCGACCGAATCGTCAATCAACGTAGAGAAGTCGTTGAGTTTCCCTGCTCGTAGGGTCAGATGGGTCAGCTTTGGACAGCAGTCTGTCAATGGTTTGAGATGCACGTTTGTGAACGCCTCGCACTCCAGATGTAGTCGCTCGAGTTGGCCCCCCACCGCCCGTAGAAGAGCCAAAGCTCCTGATACATCTACTGTATTGAGCTTCATGGAGGAGAGATTTGCCTTGCCGGATGATCGAACATTCGAACGCTTCGCAATAGAAACGATAGACTGGCGTTTTACAAATCCACACCCGAAACCAGGTAGATAAACGGACACCCAGTTTTTGCTAGAGCATAGCACCAGTAACTCTTGTGCGTGCTTGAGCGTGAATAGCGGCTTCGAAAACAATCGACGCATTGGCTCCACTTCAACTCTTGTGCCCCTTTTGACGAATGCCATAGCACCCTCGCAGTTTACAAGGGGTGACGTCTGGAAGGCAGAGTTTTCCGCGAGCAGCTGTATCATGACGGTGGACCACTCTCGATTGAGCACATCTTGGACGACATCGACGTCCTCTGTGTACACATTACACTGCGATAAATCGAGATGGCGAAGGTTTGATTTTGACTGCGGGTGAAATACAGAGACCGCAAGCCAGCGCCACAACGGATTCCGCGTAGCCTTGCGAAGAATTGGAGGAAGCACAACACGAAGCTCCTCTAGCGACTCCATACTCGGCAGAGCAGAGCAGACTGCACCGAAAAAGGAAGCACCCGCAAGGCACTGTCCTTTGAGCTGCAGCACACGCAGCCGTGCTGCATCGTTCCTCACATTTGCCATACTCCACATCAACGCCTTGAACTCCCGTAGTCGCTTTTCCATACTTTTTTCCGAAGGGTCCCACCGAAAGTGCAGCTTCAGCTCCTTCATAGGCACCACCCCTGTTTCCAGCTGAAACACCGTCGTCAACTCTTTCAGCACATTCAACCTCCCAAGACAGTGCTGCGCCGACAGAAAGCACGCCGTCAGCTGGAAAGGTATCCCCATCTTGGTCACCTGTTTACGGCTGCGATCATTGACATCACCAAACAGTCGGCTCCATCTGCTGCAGTCCGTCTCCGGCGCTTCCACAGCACAAACCACCTGCATCGGCCACTTGTCGTGCTCAATATGGCGTGCTAAAACCTCCATCGTAATGCAGAAGCCCGCACTTTCATTCTCCTCTTTCTCCACCACCAGCTCCTCAAGCACCGTAACAGCATTATGATGGCTTCTCCCCCCGATCCCTGCGTCCCCCACTCTCAGCAAGAACTTGAGCTGCTCCCCAGATGGCCTGGGCCTTCCTCTCAGATGCAGATGCTTCCACTGGGCGGCCCACTGCGGCTGCTGCTGCTCCACGGGGTCAGCAGGCCACACGTCGCTCCAGAAGGCCGGATTTTCAGTCACTGCAAAGCCTCTGCAGCAGGACAAGGCTGTAAGCACTCGCAAACTTTCCCTCACATTACGACGCCTGACAGATCCACTATGTCCAAGCGACAGCTGCGGCACCAGCGTCACCACAACGTAGGTGAACGTGGGCGCGATGGCCTCCAGGTCCACGCGCAGCGTTGCGTCCAGAGATTCGACGGCAGCGCAGGCCACACGACGCGCTGTCTCTAGTGGCAGCGCAGGAACCGACAACATCCGTCTGGTCTCCCTCTCGGTGGCAGGTTAAGATGTGGCATGAGCGCGGCCTACCTTCTTCTCTCCCTCGGGGCGGCTTTCAAATATGGAACTTCAACTTCGTATCCGAGAGTGTATGTTGGTGTAACCTCAACGTAAATTTGGTGTGAGAAACACAAGGTACCTCGGCATCGCCACGTGGGCTCGCCAGTCATACAGGAAATCCCCCCCAACACACCCTCGTCAACATGAGCAGCGAAGAGGCCCAAGCCGCCGTGGCCGTGGCCGTGCCCGAGCCGCAGCCCGAGCTGGAGATCCCGGACGTGATCGAGCGTCTGCCCAAGCCCGACAAGGCTGAGCACGATGCCAAGATCGCCGTGCTGGACACCGCCATCAAGAAGCTGCAGGCGCGCAACACGGTGATCCGCGCCGAGATGGACGCGCTCAAGACCAACCGCGGCGGCTACGGCGGTCCGATCCAGGAGAACAAGGCCAAGTTCGCGGCCCTGCGCGCCGAGAAGGACAACCTGATCCAGCAGCGCAACCAGATCACGGCCCGTCTGCGTCAGACCCGCGACGAGAAGGACTCGACCATCAAGCACCAGCGTAGCCTGCGCTCCAACCTCAAGTATGGCAGCGAGGAAGAATTCGAGAAGGCCATTGCGGAGCTCAAGTACAAGCAGGAGACCAGCTCCATGTCGCTCACGGAGGAGAAGCGCGTGATCAAGGAGATCGAGCACCTGCAGTCCCAGAAGAAGCAGGTCAGCGCCTTCTCGGGCGACCAGGGCGTCGTGGAGAAGCAGAACGAGAGCATCAAGGAGATCCGCGCGCTGCAGGCCAAGAAGAACGAGGAGATCGACGCCGTGCAGGAGAAGCTCAACGAGCAGAAGCAGGCGCTGGACGAGCTCTACCGCCTCAACGAGGAGGAGAACAAGAAGGACCAGTTCCCCGTGCTCGCCAAGGAGCGCAAGGAGATCAAGGAGCAGCTGGACGACAAGTTCACGACGCTCAAGGCTCTGCGCAAGGAGTTCAAGGAGGCCAACGACAAGTACTACAACAACATCCGCCTCGTGCGCAAGAAGAAGGATCTCGAGCGCCACAAGGAGGAGGAGGCCCGCAAGGCCGAGTACGAGGCCAAGCTCGCCGACTACGAGAAGGAGATGGCCAAGATCCACCCGTACCAGAACGAGATGGACCTCTGCGACGCGCTCGTCAGCTTCATGGAAAAGACGTACGCCAAGGAGCTCAAGGAAGAGGAGGCCGACAAGGCCGAGACCGCGGCCGCCCCCGTTGAGCTGGACGGCATGAAGCCTCTGCAGCGCAAGGAGGAGGACTTCATGATGCTCGGCAGCGGTAAGAAGGGCAAGAAGGGTCGCCACGGCAAGAAGTCGAAGAAGGCCACCAAGTTTGTGCTGCCGCTGGCTCAGATGGAGGCCTTCAGCACTGTCGGCCTGCTCCCGCCGTCGTCTGCGAGCGCTGTCTCGGAGTCGCTGACTGCTGTGAAGGCCAAGAAGGTGTGGTTCAACGAGCAGACGTCGAAGGCCGAGAAGCCCGCGGCTGCTGCTGTTGAGACTGATGCCCCGGCCAAGGCCGCTTCCCCCAAGAAGAAGAGCAACAAGAACAAGAAGTTCAACGCCAGCGACAAGGATGCTTTCCCGTCGCTCGGCGGTGCCGCTGCTGAGCCTTCTTCGTCTCTGTGGGGCCCGGGCATGCCTGCTCCTGTCGCCGCGGCTCCCGCTGTGGCGGCCGAGTTCGCTGACGCCGACGTCGTGGCGGAGGACGAGTAAGCCTCCTCATACAGTAGGAGAGGTTCTTGTTCAAGGGATCCCTTCTCTGGACATCCAACAGCACGGAACCAAGCACGCTTCAAAGGCAGATTGGCTCTCGCTTGTTGCCAAGGAAGAGCTGGTGGAGTCTTTCGCCTTTAAAACCTTAGTGCGTGTCTGCTTCCACACCCGGTAGTAAATACAGTAGATACTTCCAACGTTCATCGAGCAGCTTCACTTCACTACGAGCTGTGATCGACTTCCGCGAAAAGCTGTTGCATTCGCTCGTTCTTGAGCTTCTCGCTCGCCAACATGATCTGCAGCAACTGGTCAGCTAGTCGGTCCTTGAAAAGCTGGGTCTCCTCCACTTCCAGCCGAGCGAGTTGCGCGTCACGTTGCAGTCTTCGCGTTCGTTGAAGTAGCGGCCGCAAAATGCGCTCGTTGTAGGCCACGGAACGCTGCAAGAGACGCAGTTCAGCCGCCAAGTGAGGCACCAGAACTTCCAGATGCACCAAGTTCCGCTCTGCTTCCTCCTCCTCTTCGTCATCAGTGTCGTTGTCACCTCCGTGAAGCTCCTCCCCCGTGTCGCTGTAGCTCGAAAGCAGAGGCAGACGCTCGAAGCAGCTGGCCATGCGCTCGTTGATGAAATCGAACGGATTGACCCACGACGTAAAACTTAAACTCGACGAACGTGAAGTCGACGCTGTCGTTGCTTCTGTGATTGCGACAGACATGAGCTTGTGGAACTTGGAGCGCAGACGGTTCTTGATCTCGATCCGCTCGTTCAACTCGATCGCAGCCTCCGATAACTCGTACGCGATGGCGTAGCGAACAGACATCGCTTGAGCCTGCGCCTTCTCAGCAGCCTCGATTTTGTGTTGGAGGAAAACAGTGTCGCTCGCAACATCCGTGTCGAACCGCCGCAGCTTCGAGCGGATCAGCTCCAAAGACTTCCGTTGAGCTGCGGCGTCTCCTTCATGCTCAAGCGTCGGAAAAAGCATGCGGTGCTCTTCTGAAAGTGGCGTTTGCTGCAGCCGAAGTCGCAGATACTAAAAAGCAAGAGACCAGGGACGTCAGGTTGTTACTTCTGCAGCACAAGCATTTAGCCGATTGTACCTCAAGATGCCGTTCTTCTTCCAGTTGCTTTAGGCTGGAGCGCGTTACTTTGTATCGTAAAGCACGCTGCAGCAGCAGCTCAGGGGTGAATGCCTCATCCAAACCCAATCTAGGATTCTTGCGGAAAAATTCGCTGCACTGCTCCATATCCTGCAGAATAACATGAGAAGAGGAAAACGTACTGGTTTATCCACTTTCTACTTACCATAGTAAGAAGTTTTGGTCGCAGCTCCGCGGTGATGGCAAGCGCGACACGATATACAGCTTTCCATCCGTCCAAAAGCAGTAAGTCCCATACTCGAGCGAGTGTCTTGGTGGTTAGCACACGGGCGAATATCGTCACAAACCACTGCAAGAAAAGACAAACAAACAAAACCCATCCGTTTGATGTCAGATCGTCCATACTGAACAGCCACAAGAGCACAAGAGCCTCCAAACTGTACCTGCGTGACTATTATACTGGAATGCATTCCAATTTGTCGGAGGTGCGCCGACAGATCATAAAAGTGAAGCTTGAGCAGCTGCTGATACAGATAAATACATTGCGACAGCCTGCACCAATGTGGACACATTTGAGGTCAGTCCCTATAACTCGAGATAGCAGCTCTTGCAAAGAAGTGAGCGCCCACATACCCTGGCATCTTGTGTTTCCACAGGTCCGCCATCCCCTTGCGTCGAATCAACGAGATTGTCAGCCAGAACACCACCTCTTGTCCGGAGAGGCCATCGATGTCCAATTCGGCGACATCCTGGGTCTCATTGATCACGAGTAGAAACGCAGCAACAACATAGTTCATGCCCTTCAACACAATTGAAAACCATCATCAGTTTTGTTGTTAGAAAGTCTCCGCCATTCAATTGCAGGAGCACCCCCCCCCCCGTACCTGGCAGTAGCCGATTTCATCAGCATGATGTGCGACCGCCTTCAATACATTTCCCAGCAGGCGTCTGCCGTCCCCTAGCAACCAAAACACCAATACCTTCGTTAATATCATAGCCACCGCCACACCCCCCCCCCCCCCCCCCCCTCCCCCCTTCCTCTTGGAAGAAACGAATGGCCGGAAACGGTCGGTCCATGTCTTCCCCGGTTTCTCCTTCCCCCCCCCCCCCCCTCTGCGTCGCCCTGTTC
>JAABLK010000792.1:0-16827 GCA_012295415.1 Phytophthora chlamydospora | reverse complement strand
CCGGCTGGGACACCGTCAGCATCGTCCACCGCAGTGCACGTCGGAATCCCGGCGGGTGTCACCCACAGTCTACAGCTCGTCCCGCGCCCTTTCGCCAGGCACTGTCTCGAACAGCTGGTTGCCCTCGTTGCTCGAACGAGGACGGTATGAAAACCGGGTGGAACGGTACGGACCGATTCCACTCGGGACACTGCGGCCACTCGAGGCCGCAGTCTGCACTGCAATGGGACGAGCTCCAAGTCGTCGACGAGTGCGTCTTGGCTTGCATTGACGTAGTGGATACCAGTGATATTTATTTGCATGTTTTTGGTGCTGGTGCTGTGAGCAGGGAACAAGGCGTGTGCAGTCCTCGACCTCAGCGATCCGGCACATGAGAGCACTGGTAAGCGATTGATCTTGTTGGTGCCCCTAGCTGTACTCATGATGACGATGTTACAGTCCGCCTGGAGTCTCGTCCGCTGATGTCGGCACGACTGTCAAGTCCGCTGCTGGTCTCGGACACCTTGCCTCCACGCCCACAATCCGCCAAACCTGTCTTGCAGTCGCAGCATCGCTCTGGACTTGGCTGTGCAGCTCTAAGCTTGGACAACAACGAAGAATCGGAGCTGCTTGACGACGGATGCTCTTCTTCGCCGTCTCCGCTACCAGGCAAGAAACGGAAGAAGGGAAAGAGGACCAGTGATCGCAAGTCGGAGCGACTCACACCGTCCAAATCGACGCCAGCGCTGCCTGAGCGCAGCCTCAGCTCGCCCACGTGCAAGAAGATCAACATCATCGTGAACATGCGCAACCTGCACTTGTCCGAGGATCAGGACGCAGAGGCATCACCACCACCGGTCGTTGCGAGGGAGGCGTGGGGGCTCTGAGCCAGGAGGGCAACGGTCCCCACCAGCGAAAGCTGAAAGCGAGCTTCAAGCCCGCCAGACTAATCATTTTCCACATCTTATATTTTTGTGTAGCCATATGAGCATTGACATACTCCGAAAATTTCCAAAACCTGTCCGATTCGATTCCCCTCCGCATTCGTGTCATCGTTTTATGCAGGTTCCGATGACGTCCATCCTGTCGCCGTTCACACGTCAGCTTCAAGCTCGTCTCAACCGCTCACTTCGACCTCAGCGCCATGCCGGACAAGGCCTCTTCCTCCGCTCGCCGGCTCGCAGCCCTCTCACGCCAGCTGCAGCCTGCTGCGCCATTCGCCGCCTCCACACGCGACCAGACCGTGGCCGAGCTGGCGGCCGAGCGCGCGCGCGCCAGCTTCTCGCCGCGCGCGATGGCGAACTTCCTCTTCGGCGGCGAGAAGCAGACGCAGCTGCGGTTGGAAACCATGCAGATGCTGGAGGGGCTGCCGGAGTTCCGCAATGACGCTGGCATCTTCGACCGCACGCTGGCGCAGCGCCGAGAGCACACGGTGCAGCGCGTGCGGCGCCTGTACACGCTCTTCATGGAGCACGGCGCGGACGTGGCGAAGCGCGATGCGCTGGCGGACATCGTGGGCGTCTTCGACCTGCCGTTATGGACGCGCAACGGCGTACACTTCGGGCTCTTCCTGGGCGCCATCATGGGCCAAGGTGACCAGGGGCAGCAGGACGAGTGGATGCTCCCCACCATGATGCTGCAGCTCTTCGGCTGCTACGGGATGACGGAGCTCGGTCACGGCAGCTTCACGAGGGGCTTCGAGACCACCGCCACCTTCGACGTCGATACGAATGAGTTCGTGATCCACACGCCCACGGACACAGCCACCAAGTGGTGGATCGGCGGCGCCGGGCAGACAGCCACGCACACGGTGTGCTTTGCGAGACTCGTGCTGCCAGGCGATAACGGCACTGATCGTCGCGGCGTCCAGAGCTTCATTGTGCCGCTGCGAGATGTGCAGACGCACGATCCGCTGCCTGGAGTGAGGATCGGCGACATGGGGTCCAAGATGGGGCTCCAAGGCGTGGACAATGGCTGGATTCAGTTCGATCACGTCCGCATCCCGAGAGCGAACATGCTGCGCCGCTACGCGCAGGTCTCGAGAGATGGCGTGTTTTCGCAGACGCAACACAAGGCGCAACTTGCCTACGCCGCACTGCTTGTCAACCGTGGCAAGATCGTGACATTATCTGTGGGGATATTGGAGAAGGCTGTGACGATTGCTGTGCGTTATGCTGCTGTGCGACGCCAAGGGGTGCAAGTGAACTCGAAGGACTCGCACGCGGAGACGCGCTTGCTTGACTACCAGACGCACCAGTACCGTCTGATGCCGGTGCTTGCACGCGCGTACGCGTACCGACTGCAGACCAGGTACATTGTGCGCCTGCTGCAGCAGTTCGACACACAGGGAAGCGACATATCGGAGGCGCTGCTGGCCGATATCCATGGCACAATGTCGGGTTTCAAGGCCTTCTGCACCTGGGGCGTCCAGGAGGATATTGACACCTGCCGACAGAGTTGCGGTGGCAACGGGTACAGCAAGTACACGGGCTTGGCCGAACTGCTGTCGGACTTCTCCGTCATGGTGACGTTCGAAGGCGACAACACGGTCATGGCGCAGCAGACAGCGCATTATCTCATGCGAGCTGTGGAGAAGCTGCGGCGGGGTGAGAAGCTGGCGGGCTCGGTCCAGTACTTGGAGAGAGAGCAGGCCAGCTACCAGCGCCGTCAATGGGGTGTGGACAGCATTGCCGACCTGAGCAATGCGGTGTTGCTTCGAGATGCGCTGGATGTGTACACTGGGCGTCAGGTGCTGCAGGTTGCGGTGAAGTTGGCTGCTGCCAAGGGGGAGACTGAGGCGGAGCGTATGAACTCGTGTCAGGTGGACCTGGTGGAGATCGCGCGCGTGCATGCTTTCTACAATGTGGCCACCGCCTTCCTCCAGCATGTTGAAGAGGTCAAGATGGAAGCGGCACCGAACCGCGCTGCCCTCGTTCCAGCGCTTGAGGCTCTTTGTCAGCTGTACATTTGCCAGGAATTGGACCGCGGCGCCGCTTTCTTGCTCAAGGAGAAGTTCATGTCGTCCTTCCAAAGCAGTCTCGTTCGCACGCGACTGATGGAGAGTTGTGCTCGTGTGAGAGCCGACGCCGTGGCTCTCGTCGATGCCTTCATGCTGACGGACACGGTGATCAACTCTTCGGTTGGTCGTGCAGACGGCAGTATCTACGAAGGAGCTCTCGCCGCGGTAACTCATCGCACAGGCCCAACCCCGTACTTCGCCACCGCCATCAAGCCAATTTTTGAGGGGGAACCGCTTGAGTAGCTCGTGCGCATGCAGCTTTTACTTTTGAGTATTCGTGGTCAAGAGATCAGGAAGAATGTAGTTATTGATTGTTTGACACTGGGATATTACAGTAACTCCACATACTAATCCTCAACCGAGAACGTAATGCCGGTGAGCTCCTCGCTCGCCTGCCACAACTCCCGAGCATCATCTAGAGACATGCTCTGTTTGCTTGATGCCACAGTGCGGGGCCAGCCGTAAAACTCACTCAGGCCATGCGGACCAATATATTCTCCACCAGCGACGTTCGGGTCCGTGGCGGCGCAGAGCACGTTGAGAGCACCCTGGGCATTGCTCTGCGCCCACGGCAACCAATGCACAAAACCGATGATTGCTTTGATGATGACGGAGTTGTACGTGCCCGCGAGGTTGGGCAGCAAGTTGCTCTCAGTGACACCCGGGTGACACGCCACAGAAAGCACGCGTTGCGGCGACAATCCAGCCTTTTCCAGTCGACGATGAAGCTCATAGGCGAAGAGCAGATTCGCGAGCTTGGAGGCTCGGTACGCGCCCATGGCGTCGTAGTTCTCGGATTTGACGCTCAGCTGCGTCAAGTCCAGCGAGCTTCCGTGGTGAGAGACGCTGCTGATGGACACAACTCTCGCCGGCGCCCCAGCAGTTCCAGGAACCTCCAGCTTCATCGCAGGAAGCAGCAGCGCCGTCAAGGCGAAGTGACCGAGGTGGTTCACGCCGAACTGTTGCTCGAAGCCGTCCACCGTCTCGCCGTAGTCGACGGCCTTAACGCCGGCGTTCAGTACTAGGATGTCGAGTCGACGCGTCGAGAACCGCGTCTGGAAGGTCGACGCAAAGTCACGTACACTCTGCAGCGACCCCACGTTCAGCTGCATGTACTCCACCTCGCCTACAGCAGCGTTTGCATCGTCCATGCCGTTATGGAGCTCGTCATTGATCTGCTTTTCCGCCGCGAGGCCTCGGTCGTTGTTGCGGCAGGCCAGAACTACATGAGCGCCGGCGCGGGCAAACGCCAAGGCAGTGGCGAATCCGAGGCCAGTGTTGGCGCCGGTGACGATCGTGAGGCGGCCGTGCTGCGGGGGCATCTGGGACTCGTCCCAGTGAAGAGAGGACGGCGGCATGTTTCGAGCGGAGGGGAACGGGCAATGCCTTGGGACTTTGCTGGTCTCGCCATCGGGCAGTTGCATGATCAGGCTCGTCATTGGCTGAAATAAAGCCGATTACGTTGATTGGTCTGGCAACTTCAACTTGAGCCGGGCTCATCACGATGTGGACCCACCGCTGGAACCGAGTGCTGCGTGCTGCGGGGCTAGCAGCAGCTGTAGCATTTGTTCTCCCAGAGGTTTTCCACAATCTTGTGTCAAGTCTCGGTCATATTAGACGCCAATGGAATGGGGCTCCAGTCGTTGCGCTGTCTGCAACGCGCTCGTGAGCAGCAGCAAATTCTGATCGACTCGTACTGTGGAAACACCACAACCCAAACACCAATGAGAGCAGCACCTTGTCGTCCGCATTCACAGAACACAGCTTCAAAATTAGACACTACATTCCTTGTGAAGACAACCCAGGAAGATAGCAGCACCGTTCACATGTGTCCAAGACTCGCCGTCATGAACAGAGCGTAAACTCGTTGAAATCTGCAACAAAAGACAACCAGAAAAAAAAGATAATACCGACTCAACGTGGAGGACGCTGTGCTGTGTTCGGATTGTGGCGACTCGTGACGTACGCAAGCGATAGCTGCAGCAAACTCGACGCTCTGCAGAAGGAGAAACCACCAGAACGGCAGTGATTTCGCTCGCCGATGCATACATTGAGCACGAAGCAGTGATGGTCGAACGCAGCGACACAGCGTGCGCACGTGCGGCAGTGATGTGATCGAAGTAGCTGCCGTCCAGGCAAGAACATTCACACCAAGTTTAGACTTCACAGAGAACAAGTTGCCATATCCAAACTTACCGGGAACATGCCGCATTCGGTAGAGAACTCGCCGTGCTCCGCGCTATGATTCCTCTCTTCGTCGGGGTTGATCTCCGTCAGCTTGGCGGCTTCTCGATTAGCTTCAAGCAGGCCTTGATCATCGCCACACAGTGTGGCCTCAATCTGTCGACGAAGATATCGTTTCTCTCTTGCAATGCTTGGATTGGTGTCGAGAATCACCCGCAGCAGCTCACCACCGGCGCCGTCGACCTCCTCTTCCTGCTTGGCTTCACCTTGGTCACCTTCCAGGCGTTCGAGCACATGACTACGCAGCAGCTCTGCGTACAAACCTCACAAAAACACATGCACAATGCCCTGCAGAAGAATGCACAGGGGAGTCTGCTACCTTCCGTCAGATAACCTGGATCACTGCCCTGCAGCAAGAACGCGGCGACTGTCGCCACACGTGCACAGCCAAACAGCGCATCGTAGACCGGCTGCTGCTGCTCCGAGCTCGACAGCGCGGCGACGAGCTGTGGACGACCAGATACTTTCCTACGTGCCTCCGACGGAACTGTCCACGAACACGCAGCGCAGCAACAGATCAACACGCGCAAACTCGAGTCACTCGCGTGCGAATACGACCCTCAAATTCAGAAAGCTGGCGCCGCCCGCAACGCCGGGTCGAAGGTTGCGCGCCGCCGCCAACACTCTGACGCATGCGGAGGCATGCCACGCCCTCGGGGAAGCGCAAACGCGGGCTTGGTCAGCACTGCATGGCCTGCAGCGCTGCCAGGCGGTCAACCTACCTGCTCTCGCGCATCGAGTGGCTGTCGCGCCGCCATTGCTGCTTGGATCGCTTTGGACGTTGAAGAGCCGCCCGCTGACTCACTTGACAGCCGTGGCTTTGCCAACTTCAGCTTCGAGTTAAACGGCAAGTTCGCGACATCTTCGCCACTACAGCTCGAGTGCTGCGACGGCAACCACGCCAGGATGCGGCCAGACAGCGCAGAGTGGATCGAAATCACCGCTGCGACAGCTCTGCCGACTCGGCTACCCATTTGTCGCCAAAATTGCCTGTTGTGCCGCCGCCGCAGATGAATAATGTAGTGGCTGGCTCCGGCCCGGTTGCGGATCGCCGCCGCGGATACAAACTGTGCAGAGGGCGAGTGTATCGCAGCGCCGACAAACTTTTTGCCTGTCACATTCCGGACGATCTCAAATGTCAGCCTGCAAACACGCAACTTGGCGGCACCACTGCTGGCAGTGCTGCAAGCGCCTACCGGAGATCACTTCGGCGTCCCGAGGCGATACCCAACAAGCTCTTGGCTGAGGCACGCCGGCATTTGCCCCGCACATCGACACATGGCCAGCACAATTGCTTGACCTCGTTGAAGTGACCGCTCTGCGTGTCCAGTTTCCAAAACTCGCCAACGGAATAGTGTCATCGGCGGCTCTTTGTAAGCAGCAGAAATGAGGTTTCGACGATGCATCCACGAAAACTTCCCTTTCCTCGATGTGAAGCCGAAAGCAGCGAAGTTGAGCGCAAGTTGGCGCCAGAAAGAGAAAGAGAGAGCCGAGCTCGCGCTGGCGCTGAAGCCGAAGATTAATGGTATGCTGTTCGACAGGTCGGCTCTGATTGGTTACTAATGCGCCGCGTCGCCGCCCGATACAAGTCTCACATAGCAAGTCAAGTCGAGACTCGATGAAGGCGACACCGCCGGAGGTTGCTGCTGCGGCCAGCGCCGTCGCCCCTGATGGAAAAATGCGTAGGTGATATGATGCCAGCGCGCGTCGACGGCGGTGCCGAGCCCATGCGGCTTGGCGCTGGCTGAAAATTCGCGCGCCCCGGTCTCTGCTCGACGCCTCCAGGCAAAGACCAGCCAGCGCTCGGGGCTTTCCCGGCCGATAAATTTACGGCGCCGCGGTCCGCCGTGCAGGCCAGCTGGCCGCCTGTCAGCGCGCGCCGCCCCACCAAGACGCAGCCACCAACTGCTGCTGCAGCGAGCCCAGAGCTCGCTGTCATGCTCGCACTGCAAGCAGCAGCAACAGCAGCAGAGACCATCACCAGCCGGCCGCAAACGTATCTTTTGTGGCATACTGGGGGCCAGTCACGTGTCTTGAAATGATCGCCGCACAGACAAAACAAAGCATCCCCTGCGCCCCGACTCTGCGCATTGATTTTTGTTGGGCTGCTCGCCCTGTCGCTCCGGCACCAACGCCGCGTGTGCCACTTGCCCTCACTTTCCAATTCGCCCTCTTGAGCCAAAGTGCTGCTGCTGCTGCGAGGCGGAGCCGGTCGCTGTATCGTTCTCGACCGCTCTCCCGCCACCCACCCATTGCATCGCCCGCGCTGACGACCACCGCCGCCAAGATATCGCTGCCGCCAGGATGATGATCCCGGAGTACTCCCCTCGGGGGACCTCCATCACGTACAGGAGCGCCACCAACATGGCGTCCGCGCCGCCCATGGTGTACCGCCTGAGCCTCAAGCCGGCCTCGCCCTCGTCGGCCACGTCCCCGACAGCCTCGGCCGCCACCGCCACGCCTGCTGCCTCTCCGTCGGCCACCGCGATCGTCTACGTGCACAGCCGCCCCACCATCATCGCCAGCTCCAGCACCGGCGCACTGACGGCCAGCACCGAAGCCCGTCGCCGCGGCCACAGACACAAGAGCTACTCGGAGTCCGCGCTCCGTCTGGAGCGCATGCTGGCGCCTGCCGCTCCGTTTAGCGGCGCAGCCCGTGCACGCCCCTACTCGGCCGGCGACGAGATCGACCTCGTGCGCACGGTGACCATCTCGGGCTACTCCAAGAACAGCCACGGCACGTGGATGTTCAAGGTGGACGTGAGCGGCCCCAGCGACACCAACGCCTACGTGGTGCGCCGCCGCTTCACAGACTTCAAGCTGCTGCACGAGGGGCTGTCGGAGCTCTCGGAGCTGCCCGAGCTGCCGCCGCATGGCATCGTGTCGGTCTTCCAGATGTTCGTCTCGCCCGACAAGCTGCTGACCGCCCGCGCGGCGCGACTGCAGGAGATGCTGCTGGTGATCCACGCGCACCCGACGCTGTGCAAGAGCGCAGCGTTCAGCTCTTTCATCGGCAAGAACCCCAGCAGCTACGACGCCGGCTACGTGAGTCTGTCGGGGTACGAGGTGCCCACCAACGACAAGCAGCTGCGGCTGAGCCCGGCAGGCTCCTTCGACACCAGCTTCTCGGTGTAAGGAGAGGGAATCACAACGAACAAGAGGAATAGAGAGCAACCATGAAGGAGAGGGAGGAGGGGGGGAACACACACATATCAACAGCAACACAGCAGAGGGAGAGAGAGAGAGAGAGAGAGAGAGAGACGAAGACAGCGGTCGATTCGATCGAAGAAGGCACCGGTAACACCCGACACACACAGGACGACACCACACACGTACAATAGGTGGAGCTACCTGGAGGAGAAGAGAGTAAATTATTTATTTACTGAGTTTATCGACCACGTACGAGGGTGCAGCCAATACACGTAGCAATGAGTGCAAATGTCCTTGTCTTGCGTTGCTTGTCCTCCGATCCTCGTGTTGGTGGTGGCGCCTCGGACGGCGCGTCGAGAAAGCGCCGCCCGCTCTGCTCAGTGCAGACGGCGCAGCGCCATCCGATTCGGATCGCCAATCCAGCGATCAACAATCGATCGTTGCACCGAGCGGGAAGCACCGAGACCTCCAGGCGCAGCAATCGGACACCAAGCCGCAAATGCCTCGAGCTCGCCTTCAAGCGTGCTTCATGTAATACCCGCTAGTTTGCTTCGAGGTGGTGTAGCCAGCAACCCACACGCTGGTAAAGCCGCTGCCCCTGCACGGAGACAATCCATGCTGGTGTCGTGAGCTTATTCCCAAGCACGTAACCAGGGTTACTTTCCAAAAGGTTACGCTCGCCAATATCCAGCTGAGACCGAGACCACCGCACGATCATCGCCCATGTTGCTTCCAACTCTGCGCGCCGCGACGCGAGTGCCCGCCCTCGCGCGCGGCTTCTCCTCCGGCGTCAAGCGCGCCAAACCCATCCGCGTCAAGAAGAGCGAGGCGCGTCGCGTCGTGCCCGAGGCGCCCAAGCCGACAGACGCGCTCACGGAGGCCCCCGCGCCGCTCCCGCCGGCCAACCCTTTCGTGCAGTCCGAGCAGCAGGCGCCGCAAACGTTTGGTGGTGTCATGAAGGAGGTCGGCGCCAGACCAATGGGGCGGTCCAGTTGATGGGAAGAAGAAAACTAACGACTTTATCTGCTGTACTTGCGGACGTGCAGAGCTTCCTGTGGGGAATGGGAATGGCCGTGGCCTTCTCCGTCGTTGGAATCGTCTTCAGCAGCATGGAGGAGGTACGGCGACCTGCTTTAAGTGTGTTTGCTGTACAAGTGTAGTGATAAAATGTGGTGCTGTTCTGTGTAGACGTCGTCCCCGGGCGAGTTCGAGGGCAGCTTCGTATTGCCGGCAGAAGATCAGCAGCAGGACGAGTGAGCTCTCAGCTGCGAGCAGGAAAGCACGACTATGCAGACCAAGGGAAGGGCGTGTTCAAACTGCGCCTATCCGTTAAACGAGATGCACGTTGAGTTGCACTTTACCATCTTCATGGCAACTGGAATTCTAATCAGAAATGCTCGGTGCTTGCGTCGTACATACTATATTACGGTCTCTCTCGCGATCTGGTCCAGCTTGTCGCCCGCTCTTCCGACGGAGCGCGCAGGGGCAGCTTCAAGTCGAGCCGCCATCACCTCACCACACGAGAAGGCGTCACTCGCTTCGGAGTGCGCTCAGTTTAGTCCCAATCGTCGTCCGAGTCTGAGTCCGAGTCAGCATTTGAGTTCGTCTCCTCATACTCCACGTGGATGCGCCGCTTTGCCATGGCGTTCGTGATGGCCTCGTTGATGGAGCCTGGCTGCGTGAGTGCTGGCGGCGGCGGCGGAGCTTTCGTGATGGTCGCTGCACCGCCCGACGCGCCGCCACCTCCCGCGTCCTCAGCATTCTCAGTCTTCTTAAGCTGAGCACCCTGTCGAATTGCCGCCAGCAGATCTCCACGACCTCCTGCAAATGGGTTCGGGCGTCCGGGAGGCAGGCCAGTCACTGCCGTCTTCGGAGGTTCTGCACGAGGAGGAGGCGGCGCAAGACTCACTCGGGAGCTGGCTCCAGAGCTCAATCGGGAGCGAGACCTGCTCTTCTTGCCACGTTGAGCATTACCAGACACGCCACTGATGACGCTGCTCGACAGCTCGGACTTCTTCGACTTCCTTCGTTGCATTGATGGTGCGGCAGATTCGCGCCGTTGTCGTGCATGAGGCTTGGGAGTGTCAACCGACGTGTCCGAGTCGGACTCCGGGTCGGAGTCGGAATCGTCCAAGCCGAACAGGCCCTTCGACGGCTTGGGCTTGGCAGCACGAGCAGGAGGACTCTCCTGTCGAGAAAACGCAGGCGAGGCTACTTGCTCCTTCCTGGGCAGAGGCGCAACTGGACTGCGTGGAGGTCGGCCGATGGTCTGGACGCCATTCGCAGCAATTCCGTTGGAGTTTGCTGTTTGACCGTTCGCCAGTGCGCGCGCAAACGCGCCGTCTATGTGGTACTCGAACTGGAATCGCTCGCTCGACAGCACTCCCGGTAGAGCCACCAATTGTTGTAAGTACATGCGGAACTCCTGACCCCGCTTCTGCATATTCTCAGGCTTTGTGTTTTTGCGTAGGAGGTGCTTCGAAGGGAACTTGGGCAACGTGGTTCCGGGAAAAGCAGACGTCAACCGAGTGTGAACCTCCTCAAACTCCGAGTACGTGAACGAGAAGCTGTGCTCCAAGTTCCCAAACTGCAGCGTGAACGTGAATACGCCAACCGACTTCTTGCCGTCAGTGCGCAAAGCCGAGTTGGTGAACACAACAACGACACTCGGTCCTGCGCCTCCAGCTCCAACATTGTTCGTCACTGTCTTGGGACTTGTCGGTTCCGTTTTGCGTGCTTGTGCGAAAAGTGAGGTTTCTGCAAATGTAAAACAAAACAAAAAATTTAGCCTGGAATATGAAAACTCAAGTGGAAAAAGCAATGATGTCTGCGTACCGGTGTCGGAGTCGGAATCGCTTGAAACATCCTCATCACTGCTGATAGACGCCGCAGGGACGGCCTTCTTCGCCATCGGTCGTGTATCCAAACTCACGTCACTGGACCGCATGCTGCTTGAGGCACGAGAGGGAGCATTCGCTGCCTTGCTCTTTCGACCATCCACACCGAACAACCCGGTACCTGAATCGTCATCTTCGTCACTGCTGCTATCATCGAAAAGGCCCTTGCGACCTGAATTCGCCTTGGACTTGGGCTGAGAAGATGCGCCATCAGCGCCCATCGCCTTCTTCAACATCTCCTTTCCTTCAGCACTGAGCTGAGAGTCACGTTTGCGGTCGCGCACCTTCCCGTTGACCGGCGCGCTTGCCACGGGGCTAATGGCACTGCTAGCAACGCTCATCTCCTCAACAGTATCGGCACGGTTACGACGGATCGCAGCGAGGCTAGCTGCAAACGCGTTCGCCATTGAAGGCTCTGCAGCTGGAGGACTGCTGCTGCTCCCGTTCGATCGATTGACACTTTTCGGCTTCTGTTCTGGGGCGGCGTACGGCGCTGTCGTAACCGAACTCATCGTCGACCCGAACGAGTCTCGTCGGCGGCTTGTGCGAGACGCTCGTGACGCGGACTTGGGCCTTCCGCCTCCTAAAATGGCGGCCAAGTTAGCCTGAATATCCTGTTTGCCCCCGTCCACATTCGAAGGACGGCGTCTGCTCTGAGTGAAAGACGAACGAGACGCCAGCGGGTCGTCATCGCGCTCGAACGCGAACGAGTCAAAAGATGAGCTGCGCAAGCTGCTGCCGGATCTTGAGAGTCGAGATTCGCCATCGTTGAAGCTCTGGCGCTCGAACAACGGTGGCGGTGGAGGTGGGGGGATCCCCATTGACGCTCTGGAGGACATGGACAAACGGGAACTGCTAGTGGACCAGCGCGGCGGCGGCGGAGGGGGAGGCGGCGCATTGCCCATACCTCCGTCATGTCTGGACCCAGTGGCAGACGAAACCGAAGACATTCGCGATGATACCGACGAACTGTCCGACAAATCGCTTCCCGAAGATGTTATACGCAGCGGCGCGTCGTTGTGTACAATGCCACCGACCTCGAAAACTGTTCACAGCACACACAGTTAGCCTCAACTCCGTACCCGGGCCATGCACTTTACAACACTTACATTGTCCGGGGGGAGGCAACTCGATACGAACCTTGGCCCTCTGCTCCACTGTCTTGGTGCGCAGCGGCTGTACGTTGTCCGTTTTGCCTCCAGCCGCTTCTTCAAGACGTCGTCGGTGCACAGCCTTGTTGACTCGGCCCGCAGTCGGAGCCTGTCGACGCTGCAGCCGGAGCTTCCTCTTCTCCAGCATCCTGGCCGTGTCTTCATCCAGCGAGCCCAGCCCGTCCACGCGCTCCAGCGGCGTCATGTTGTTGATCTCCTCCTCACGCGCCAGCAGCCGGTCCTGCTCCTCCTTGATCATCCGGGCCTTGCGCTCCTTCCACTTGCGGATATTCTCCTCCTTCTCCTCCTGCAGCCTCTTCTCCTCCTTCTTGACGCGGCGACGCTCGCGACGCACCTCCTCGCCCGCCGCGCTGTGCGGGTCCAGCACGGCCACGAAGCCGCGACACCACTTGTCCAGGTCGACGCGGTTGAAGGCCGCCAGGAACATGCGCGGCTGCGCGTGGCGCTCCAGCTTGAGCTCCAATCCGTACGGGTCCGCCTTGAGCAGCCCGTCGCCATCCCAGCCCGCGAAGCCCAGCAGATAGGCCGAGTCCACCTTGTTGCGCGTGGCGACGTCGCTGCTGTCGAAGAATTCGAGCTTGCGGTTCATGGTGAGCACCACGTACAGCTCCTGCAGTTTATTGGAAGGCTTCAAGTGCCCCACGGCGCGCGGGGACGCGGCCCCCTCGCGCTTGCAGAGCAGGAGGCCCTCGTGCACGACCCAGGACCCACCGCCCATTGTTGTGCAGGGAGCTTGTTGTATGGAGTTTCTGGGTCTGAAGACAAGAGAAGGGGATTGCTGTCCTGAGTCAAGTGACCAGGTTGAACCGGCCTGATAATGAATCCAAGTGTATTAGCGAATAAGCTCCAAGATAAGCTCGGACGGCGACTGTCGGGCATGCGACACCAGCTGTATTTTTGATGACTTGCTAGACGCTGCCAGGGCCGAAGCTGCGCAGCGCGAGCTGGGCGTGGCTGAGCCCCTCGTACAGCGCTAGGAACTTCGCCTGGCCAACGTCGAAGCGGAGCTCGTGACTCGCGGTCGCGCTCGATGTGCACTCTGTGGCCGGCTGGTCCAGCTTCAACTTGAGATGCACTTTTGACGGGACCGCCACCTTCCACTCGAACCTCTCCACGCCTGGGAACTGTCGTGCATGAAAGCAAGGTGGTGTGTGAGCGATAAGTTGCAAACTCGCTGTGGTGGAGGCAGCGTTACCTGGAAGCGCTGCGCGCGTTGCTGGTCGTGGATACGCAAACGCAGCTCCTCGTAGCTCTGCGCGATGGTCTCAGCAGCCTCCTGCTGCATGCCAAGCTGCTGTAGCTCCTCGACGAGATCTTTGCGCGCCACGTCGTACTTGGCCGCGTGCGTCAAGATGAAGCGCAGAACAACAACCGCAGCCTGCAACGTGCATTCAATCCAGCACGCGTCAGTCTTCTCAAAAGCGAAGCAACCGCTCGACTCAACAGCCCACCACCTTTGCATCTGCCGCCTCTTCAAATAGTGCGCGTGCATGATCCAGCTCCTATCGAAGCAATCCAACACCTCTACGTTAAGGCTCGCGTCCGCCAGCACGCTACATCCCAGCCCTACGCACCTGCACTGCGATATCTTCCCCAACGGCCTGGCACATGACAACCAGATCTCTTGGCGTCTGCACATCCCAAGTAATTCAATCCACCACTCCATTCAGCATTGCACCCCACCCATCCAACGACGCAGTCGACGCACCACTTTGCTGTGCTCGCCAGACAGCAGCGGCAGCTCGGCCAGCAGCCAGTCGGGCGGCTCCAGACCCCCGCAGAAGCGGAATTTCTGCACCACAGCAACAACGCCTGAGATCTCCACACCATCGCAACCTCAAAAGCACCTTCCAGACACCGTGCAGCACGCAGGCAGCGCTACTGGCGGGTCTTCTTCACGCACCATTTGGTCTCACTTTGTGACAAAATGTGAGCTCAATATCGTCCCGCAGCTATTTTTAGCCAATGAATGACAAATTGCAGTCTTGAAGTGACCCAACATGGCGGTGGCAGTGCAGACAGCGCCGGAGCCTCGGCGCGCGGACGACAGCCAAGCTGCCGTGCTGCTAGTTCAGGAGTGGCTGGTGGCCTGCAAGTTCGAGGCCACGGCACGCTGTCTGATAGACGAATGCGCGCGCACGGAGCGGGGCATCCCGGCACGGGCGGCGTGGGACCTCTTGGTGTGGCGTCTCGGCTTCGGTCCACGCAGCCCCGCGACTGGCGGGAAGCGCAGCGGCAGCAACACGACGCTGCTGGAAGCGCTTGTCAGGAAGGTCATCATGGAGCATGAGAGAGAGGCAGCTCACGCGATGCGCAGCCAGGCGCTCACGCCTCACCAGCAGGTCGTGCTCATGAGCAAGAAGAGGGAGCTCAAGTTCGTCGGCAAGCGGTCGTTGCCTCGGTCGGCGGCACCCAGCAACAGCACACACGACCGCTCGCCGGAGCTGTCGAACCCCTCGTCGTCACTTGGATTCCGTCCAAAGTCGGCGATGGTGTGCAAGAGCACGTCGGATCTCATTTCCAAGACAGTTCATGGCGACTCGTTGAAGAGTGCTAGTGCTGGAGCGCTGACAGTGTCTGATGCGGTCTCTTCCCAGCGCATGGCGAAGAAGGCAGCGGGGATAAACAAACGACCTATTAGTGCTGCGAGCGTACTGACACCACATCGAGACTCGTCGGCGCGGAAGAGATCGGTTGCTTCAAGCAGTGTGTCACCGCCACGCACACCGACGTCGAGCAGTACGCTACACGGCGTGATGGAAGCGGTGGCAGCCGTTGTCGTTGACGCAGCAGCAGCAAAGACTGTTACTCGGCATAGCAGCTCTGTGGTCGGATTGCGTGCGAGTCTTCCTCACATCACGGAAGCCGTTGGGCCTGCAACCTCGCCCGGAGTGGAGGAAGTCGAAGAGGGCGATGGAAAAGGAGGTGCCAAACAGGATGAAAATGGCAGCGACATGCCTTCTCAACGAACCCCGAAGCTGTCTCTTGAGGAAATGAGTGAGGAGCGACTCATGGAGCAGTTCGGGTCGATATCGCGCTGTGCCATCAAGAAGCTGCGCCGGGTGCTGGCGAAATCGCACGCGTGCACGCAGGAATTCGAGAAGTCTCAGCGCACGCTGGACAAAATTAAGGCTCGGGCGAAGCTGCATCAGATGCGGCGTGTACTTGCCGAGGAGCAGACGCCGCTGCTGAGCAGCACCATGGCATCTCTCACGAGCGAGCCGTGCTCGCTCTGCTTGTACGTGTTTCCGAAGACAAACCTGACAACGAAAGTATCCTACAAGAGCATCGTTGATCTGCGTGCCTCGTGGGCTGCGGCCAACGGGCCAACAAGCACCATTACAACAAACAACAACGACGAAGCTGCCCAGGCGGAGTGTATGAACCACGCGAGAATGACCCACTTGTACGATGAAGCTCCAGTCTGCGCCTTTTGCTCGCAGTTAGTGCTCAACTACTCTTCCTATCGGGTGCGTGCGTTGTTGCTGCTGCTTTGGTCTGGTTATCATCGTCTCACAATTGTCGTCGTACGTGTACAGCCTTCGTCGGCAGAGCGTCGAGCGCAGCAGACCAAGAAGAGACGCGATACGCTGAAGAGCTTAAGGGACGTCGAAGCCAAGGAGCGGCACAACCTCGAGCGGTGCGATCCGCTCGACTTCAACAGCTTCGATCTCAATAGCGACGACGAGGACAGCGATGTGGAGGAGGTTGTGGAGGTGAAGACCGACGGCCGGCCGCAGGTGGTTCGGCGGCGCCGGCGACAGACCATGCGCACTCCGGTGCAGCTCGGCGTGGTGTCCAAGCGGCTCCACTACGACACGCTGCGCAGCGATTCGCTGCATATGCTCACATTGGACGAGTGGCAGAAGATCATGCGCTGACGAGTGCCGGCAGAAGCAGATTTACAATGCAATGGCTGTACTGCACGATGTCATCATCGCAGGATCATGAACAAAACGCGATCAGCAAAGCAAGTGTTGAATGACGACAGCGGAATTGTAAGGCCCCCACAACAGGAAACACGAGAACCCACACACACAAGTGCAGCATTGCCGATGATGAATTCAACAATGAAGTGCAAGATGCAACGTCAGAGATGGCTTCGCGGGTAAAATTTGGGCTCGGGGTTAGATCAGACTGGAGCGATTTGCACCGGAGACGCAGGTGCACGCAGTTGCGACCTGGACAGCAGCAATGCGGACGCCTTGCTCAGGCAAAGACGGCCTGTGTTGGCTCAGCTTGGCTCGGAGAAACTTTTGGAGACTCTCGACGTGACGTTGCCGCATCTCGAACTAGATTGCTTCGCTTAGCTGGGAATACCAGCAAAGGGATGTTCCCTCCTATCTGTCGTACGACTAGGTACTCC
>JAABLK010000791.1:0-16839 GCA_012295415.1 Phytophthora chlamydospora | reverse complement strand
TGTTGCCATTCCGGAATCGATGGCCGCGACGTCATGCAGTGCACTTGCCCCGACGGAGCTGGAGCGGGAGCACGTGCACAAGGTCTACGACCTCATTGCGCCTCATTTCAGCCACACGCGGCATCATCCATGGCCCCAAGTGACCACGTTTCTGGATGAATTGGAGCCTGGAGCACTCGTGGCGGACATTGGATGCGGCAATGGCAAGTATCTCCACGTGAACCCCTCGCTCTGCATGATCGGCGGCGACCGCAGTATCCCGCTGATGCAGACGGCAGGACCAGGTGACTGGTGAGTTGTCTATTGAGGAATTGCAGAGCATGAATTGACTCTAACTGAGGCTTGTGTCATTGCAACAGCAACTTGTTGGGTTGTGACGCTCTGAAGGTGCCTCTGCGGACGGGAGCCTTTGATGCGGCCTTGTCCATTGCAGTGCTGCATCATATCTCGACGGAGGAGCGCCGAGTTGCTTTGATCAGGTTTGAGAAGTGAAAAGACTGTCGTTTTGGTCGAGATTTTATTGCTCACGTGGTGCTGGTGGTGTTTTACCTTAAAAGTGAACTGGCACGCCTGGTGCGCGTTGGTGGCGAGGTGCTGATCGTGGCCTGGGCGTTCGAGCAGGACGAGCGATCGAAGCGCCGATTTGAACAGCAGGACGTTATGGTGGAGTGGAAACTTCAGCAGAAGTATGCGCAGGAGGAGGACGATGACCGCGAGTCGAATTCACACGGACGCGTTGATCAAGAGAAGCGGTGGGTGGTGTACGAGCGATACTGCCATGTTTACCGCAGTGGGGAGCTCGAGGCGCTGGTGGGGCAAGTGTCTGGCCTTCAGCTGGTGTCAGTCGAGTACAGCCGATCCAACTGGTGCCTTCGGCTGAAGCGAGTAGCAACATAGAGGGTGACACGTTCAATATAGCAGCTTTCAAGCAGCACCACATCGGTTTCGCTTTCGGCTTGTTGGTCTCAATATTTCACTGTCAACAAATCATGACTGTAAACGGAGCTGATGCACTCGAAATCGCACCCAGTGAGGATGAAGAATCTGGCAACGAGTTGAGGGCCGACGAGAACGACGATGCCAACAACGACGCCAACGATGGCAGTGGCACTTCGCGCGTCGTGGAAAGCGCTACAAGCTACGCAAGGTTCGTCGTTGAAGTTGGACAGAATCGCTATTCAAGATGCTTACTACATCATTTGGTTTGGTGTAGAGAGTGCTTGAAAGTGGAAAACTACTCTGAGGCGTCAATTGCTCTGACAAGTGTCTTGGACATCGCGAAACCATCCAGCGCACCGTTCAAGCTGACGGTATTCCATATCGCACAGCTTCTGAAAGTTACTCTACAGCTAGAAGCAAGTATCGACTGTATGCTGGTACATCTCTCTAACAAATTTGAAGTTCGACGTTCTGAGGAGAGATCTAACAGCTTTGGTTTGCCTGTCTGTAGAGCATTTATCTGTCGATGCCCCCGCCGTTCACTCACATCGATGGAGTCTGCCTTATCGTAAGATCTACGAGTATTGCTTGCTTTGGCTGCTGAATACTGACGACGGGGTTGATATGTGTGTTGAAGGCCCGTCTGTATGAGCAGCTTGAGTCCGTGAACGCTGCGCATTTCTGGTGGAAAAAAATTGCGGCTTCGTCATCTTCAAGTATCTACAACTCTACTGTTAGACCGAATGCTTTGGCGTGGGAAGCATTGGGTGATCGCTTGTTCGAGCGACAAATATTCGCGTTCGCAGCAGATTGCTATGGGCAAGTGTTCGAGACTTTATCTGGAGATCTGCTTGCTCCGTCTAACCGATTCAGGTATCGCTACTTGACCGCGCTGTTGGCATTCGTTGGGCCTTCAGGCCCTACTGCGCATAGGAACTTGTGCTCATCAGTTGCGTGGTCACTAGCCCAATGGTTTCGCAGACACCACGGAAGAGCGCCCAGCCATTCATCAGCTTGCTACGGAGATCCCCATTTCTATCGTATGCGAGGGGTTTACCTGGTCTCTTTTCCTGCAATCTATCGAGTGGTATTCGTGTGGGTCGACGGACCTGCGGGTCGAATCGCGCGGTGGTGGAGGCGTCAGTGGATAAGACGGCATCATCCAGTGATCAAAACTACGTCTGTTTCGGCCGTGACACAGCGTACAAAGCGGAAGACCAAGAAAAACAACATGCGCCGTATAGCAGCTTCTTCACCGGATCATCAGCAAAGTCGACCATTCCTTCGAAGGAAAGTCTATGCACCTCCGCCCTTATCTCCTTCACGATCAAGAAAACCGCAGGAGCGACTTCAGAAGAAAGTAAAGATAAAGGAGGCAGGTGAGAGCTCAATTGAGTCCAGGGTGGAGGAACGTAGTGACGCTTTGACCCGGGGCATGGCCAATGCTGCCAGCGCCACGCAACTGAACAATGATGCGTCTTCGAGCGAAGAATCACAACTGAGTCAGGAAATGACTGGCAAAAACAACAAGTCACCTCCTCGGAATGCCACGAAACAGGACACGCCGTCAAAACGGAGATCTAGCGGTGCCAGGTAAGTTGCTATTGCGGTCGTGGTTGACGCACTAAACAGCACTAGAGCAGCATTTCTCACCTTTCTTGTGTTTGTTTTGTAGACGCCACCAAACCAAGCACCTGGGCATTGATGAGGATGACGATCCAACCACCAAGGAGGCGATGAGGCTGGCAACGTGTTCTAGCCTGCTGGACGTGTATCCCTTGCAGGTGCCAAAAACCGAGGACTTTGTTGCTGCTTGTGGTCGTGAACCCAGCTTCGCCGACTTGAATCTGGATGAGGTTGGCGAGTTCGCTCGTCTGGCGCATTACCGAGCGCGAGTTCTCACCGACAAGCATGCGCGCGTGGACAGCTTGGATGCCGTTCGTGTCAAGCCGCAGTGGCTCCAAGACCTCGAGAAGGCAGTCGCTCTCGTTGAAACTCAGCAGCAGCGGAACCTGCTGAGTGGCAAAGTGGTGGCCGACGGCGACTCCATCACGCACTTGTCTGAGGTGCACACGCGTCTGGTGCTTTTGATCACAACACTGAGCCGGCAATACACACGAGACTATGAGGAAACCTCGTTCACCCGACGACTACGAGGCTTGACTCGACGCTTGATCGAGTGGAAGTTCTCGCGCATATCCGACGTGGTAGCAGCTCTGAACAACGCGAAGGCAATCGCCACGTACGAAGAGAAGCAGCGAAACTTGGAGTTTTACCATGTTCATCGCGATCAAGGAAAATGAGTCCTGTAGTAACAAGTAGTACTACAACTAAGTACTACAGGAAGTTTCTCAAACTTACAGAATATACAAAAGCCCGTCGATGATACATTTTACTCATGCTGCTGCTGGCTGGGAGTGCTGCCTGTCCCACTGGTCGCAGCGCTCTGTTGCTCTCCCTGGGCTTCGCTCGTAGGCTCCGCGTCAAAGTGGTTGTCGCCGCCTCGTTGGCCGTGGTAACTGTGGCCACTACTGGTGCGCCGATGTTGAAGAGCCTGGTATTGCTCTCCGTCCGCTGGCCGCGGAGAGCGACCACGCAACTGATCCATGCGCGCGCTACCAGGTCGCGACTTGGAGATCCGTTCAACGTCCATCATGGAGAAGGCTGCGCTGGCACCGAGCGTGTCAGTTGGTGACATGAAGCTCGCTGTCTCCCGTGTCGCTCGAGGCGCAGCACCTGCACGAGCGGCCAGTTCGCTCGAGCGGTACTCACCTGCTCTGGCTCGCGCCGAGTACTGCGAATAGGCCAGTCCACTGGGAACTGGGCTCCCATGGTCGCCTGGAGACGAGCCGATCGAGTCCCGATAGTAATCTGTCGGCGTTCCTGGGCCACCTCCCGCCGCACCGGCGCTGCCTTCGGCAGGGGTTCGACCGTTCATTCGGTGAATGTAGCGTCCTTCACCTCGGATTCGACTGCGAGGGTGCGCTTCGAGTGGGCGGTCTGCCATGTACGCGTCTCCTCGTTCACGCCAGCCAGGCGAGTCAGCAAAGCGGCGGGCGTATTCGGCAGATTCTGCTCCAGGCCAGCGAGAAGCGAATGGGTTCTCCAGCGTTGGGTCGCGGCTACTAGTGCGCCGGTATCCTCTCACCTCTGGAGGGCCTTGAATGCGAACCTCCGTTGTGGTCTCGCCACCGACGAGTCGGTCACCCGACATCCGAATTCGACTTCCCATTCCTTGGCCGCGGTAGGCGGAGGTCCGGATTGCTGCCTCTGCGCGGGGATCCAGATCTTCAGGGTGGTAGAGCCCTGTGTCACTGCCGCCTCGTCCCGGCCCTCCGTGCATTTGAAGCGGGTATCCGCCGTCACGCGCCTGGCGTGTCCGTTTGCCATCAAGTTGCTCGGCGCTGGCCGAGTCGGACGTCGTACGCTTCCGCGAGGCGCTCCCAGTGCTTCCGTTGTTACTGCCAGTTTCAAAAGCCGACGAGCTGGCGGGGGCTGGAGCTGCAGCTGTATCTGTAGCTTCCGGGGGCAGGAGGGACAGAATGGCTGAGTGCACGTTCGCTGGGAAGCACGCGGTCAGGAGTTCGTTGTCCGACGCGATGTATCCGACGACGTCTAGCGCTGACGGAAAGACCTCTCCGCTGGGGGACATGAAGCGCGTCTCGCCTCGCCCCGAGCTGCTACGCCAGCCTTGCTGCATCAAGCTGGGCAGCGCATGGTTCTCAAAAAGACTGACGACGAACTGTGCCTCCCGCTCGCTGACCTGAATACGAGCGCGACGCTGGGTCGGGTTCACTTGCCGCTGCGTCTGCGGTGGCGCCATCATAAAGTCTCCAGTGTCTGGGCTGGCGGGGGACGCTCCGCCCTCGCCCTTCTTAAACAGCAGCGAGATGGCCGGCGGCGGCTGCGCCGGGTCGGCTCGCTCGATCTCGTCCTGGATCAAGATCTGCAGCGTGCTGTCGATCGTCAGGTCCTCGGCGTCGCCATCAGCGTAGACCACAGTGTACATCACCACGCGCTTGTCGAACTTGACCACTTGGCCCAAGAACCGACCGTGGCCAGCGAAAGTCTTGGCGACTCGGAGTCCGATGAGATCTTCAGCAAACACTTCTCGGCCGTGGAACATGATCCGCACATCCCGGTCAGTTGGGGACGGCGGGGTCGACGGATCTTCTTCACCTTCTTCATCCACATCTTCTTCGTCTTCATCCATGTCTGCATCCTGGGGCAACAACGGGTTGCCTTCTTCACGCGCCCTCGCATCGCGACGGAACGAGGCCATTTGATTCTGGCTACTAGTACCAGCATTAGCGGTGCTCTGCGGGGGCATTTTACGCCCTGCAGCGTCGCTCCCCTTAGAGGGAGCTCCACTGCCACTAGCGCTAGCACGACTGCTACTTGCCGGAGGGGAATTATTGCTACGAAGCTGCAGCAGTGCAGCGCTGCCTGACGACAGCGATTGACTCTGATTCTGACTGGTAGCAGGAGGCTTTGGCTGGCCTCCGTCCTCGTGCTTGGATTTTCTGGAAGACGAGGAACCTTGAGACCCGGCGGACGACGGCCGCGACAGCTTGGACCGGATGTCTTCGTCTTGAGTCCCGGAGCTACTGGGCGAGTCGGCGGTCGCGCTGTTGGCCGCGTTCTTGTTCTGCGAGTCGCTGCGGCGCCACGAGGAGCTCTCGGCTTTGCGGCGGCTGTGGCTGGTGGCCACCACGGGGTTAATGGGCGTGGACGAGAAGCTGGTAGATGTGGGCGGCGCGGAGGGCGGCGGGCTCGACGCAGCCGAGCCGGAGCTGGCGGGGCGGGCCGGCATTTGGAGCTGGACGGAGACTTTGGGTAATGGCGGGCGGAAAAAAGCTTCCGTGTTTTGATGAAATAACAAAAGCATTTTGCTATTATAGTACTACTACTGAACAAAAAACATATGCTTACAATTACTATGTTTAGTTTTCATTTTAGTAAAAATGTTTTTATTTAGTTCCTGCGGGTGGGCTGAAGTTGCAGGCATGCACAAACAGTTTGTCAATGTACGACGAGGTGAAGCGTACGCGACAGGAGCGAAATGTTCGCGTCTGGGATGTGTGGAAATATCGACTTGTGCTGTTGGTTTGCTGAAGTCGGAAAGGAAAGGTATCCCTGATGTCGAATCGAAGCTGCAGCTCAGGCTAGTAGGTCACTACAAGTATCGTCGCTCGACAACTACTCGTATTTTGA
This sequence comes from Phytophthora chlamydospora, assembly GCA_012295415.1. Classification (NCBI taxonomy): domain Eukaryota; phylum Oomycota; class Peronosporomycetes; order Peronosporales; family Peronosporaceae; genus Phytophthora; species Phytophthora chlamydospora. The sequence goes on along the minus strand of JAABLK010000791.1, from coordinate 10,686 downwards.
TATAAGTCGATTTATAGTAATACTCGGAGTTAACCGTCCGGATGAACAAGTAGTAATATTGACGGAGCACGGGCGTTTCGGCCAAGCGTTCACATCTTGAGCACGACGTCGTGGTGGTCCTGCAGCAGAATGCAAGCGGAGCAGACAGCTCGCGGGCGCGGTGCCTCTTTTTCGTTTCATGTTCCAGCAAATGACCGAGCAAGTGAGCAGAGAGAGAAAATCGCACGAGACCCCGCTTCGCGCAGATGAGTCCAATGGTCAAGCTCGTCGGCACGAGCTCAAGGTGTTAAGACTTACGGTGAGAGTTGAAGCAGTTCCAGCAGGCCTTGCTTGCACTGGCCACAGGAACCGCAGATTGATTCTGGCCGGTGGACACGTTACGGTGGTGGGCACGTTACGGTGGTGGACGCTTGGAAATCGCAGCCGATTGGCTGAAAATCGGCGGACTTCAAACTGTGCAACGCGTCAGGATCATGGCGCTCACGAGCTCCGCTCTGCCCGTCGTCCTCGCCCTGGGGCTGTCGCTCTGCTGGCTGCTGGCCGTCGTAAACGAGGTCGTGCCGGAGCCCTACATGGACGAGATTTTCCACGTCCCGCAGGCTCAAAAGTACTGCCACGGGCGCTTTGGTGGGTGCAGAGCACAACTGTTATTGCTCTCCTTTCTGTATCTTACCTTTGCACGTGGCTGCCAATGCAGACGAGTGGGATCCCAAGATCACGACGTTCCCAGGGCTGTACATAGTGTCGACGCTGTACGCCAAGGCGGCCTGGTGGCTCAACATCGGGGTCTTCTGCTCGGTCCCGGTGCTGCGGAGCCTGAACGTGCTCTTCGCACTGGGGAACGTCGTGCTGTGCGTCCTGCTACGGCACCACATTGCGCCGCAAGACCCCAATGCGCTGCTTCATGCAGTGCGCACGGCGGTTTTCCCGCCGCTGTGTTTCTTTGCCTTCCTGTTCTACACGGACGGAGGCGCGACGTTCTTCGTGTTGCTGATGCTGTGGCTCGCGGAGAGGGTGGATTTGCTGCAGCTTCCTCCTGCTAGAGGAAGCTTTGTTCTTAGTGCGCTGGTGAGCAATGCCTTGGATTGTTTTTGCGGGGTTGGAGCAGTTAGTTGACGAGCTGGCGTTGTTACTTGATAGAGTGGCGCTGTTGCAGTGCTTTTCCGCCAGACCAACATCGTTTGGGTCGTGTTTGTGGCCGGCACGGTCGTTGTTCGATGCGCTGAGCTCGCCCACTCCAAGTTCATCTACGGGTGCGTTACAGTCAATGCTGTTGTAGTGCGAAGTGCACTCTGGGCTTACCTTATCGCTTTCCACGACCGCAGAGCGCTGAAAGAAGATTCGAGTGCGGCCGGCACCTCAACTGCCACGCACAGGTAGGGCGCGCACGTACCTGCAAAAGTCTGGGAGATAGTAACTGATGCTCGCGTGGTGGGCGGTTGTGTTCAGCACTTTTCGGATTTTCCTCAACTTCATCGGCGTCGTTGTCTCCAATCTGCCGTCAATTCTTCAAATTGTGTGGCCGTTTGTTGTGATCGTCGCGAGCTTCGCCGTCTTCCTTCTGAAAAATGGTGGCATCGTCGTGGGTAAGCACTTGGTAGAAGCTTTGGCTGACTAAAGCAGAGCTAACGTTGTTTGTTCTCCCGCAACGTACCGATACAGGCGACAAGTCGAACCACGAGGTAACTTTCCACGGGGCTCAAGTCCTCTACTTCATCATGGTCGCTGCCTCCGGCTTTGGCCTCAGCCTCATCGCGCCTAGCCAGTTGAAGAGGTTTGTTGGCTCGGTGCGGCGAAGCGCGAGCTCCACTCAAGGCGCGCTGTTCATCACCTTTCTGGCTACAGTGACCCTCGGAGTTATCTTCCGTTTCAGCCCCGTGCACAAGTTCATGCTGGCAGACAACCGCCACTACACGTTCTACGTGTGGCGGAAGTTTTTCTTGAAGCACGAACAAGCCAAGTTCCTTCCATCTCCACTGTACCTCTTCTTCGGTTGGCGTTGCTGGAATGAACTGGGTAAGTTGTCGCATTCCCGTCATTCTTGATCGTTTATGGATGATCGTTTATCTCTTTTTTGTCAACGTGTCTGCAGGACGGAGACGCTCGCCTTTGTGGAAACTTGTCTACTCGCTCGCTGTGTGTTTGGTCCTCATTCCATCACCGCTCGTCGAGTATGCATTAAAGCACACGCCACTTCGCGTTCATTTACTTGAGAAACTCACTGGTTGTATGTTTATGTACGTAGACCGCGGTACTATTGTGTCCCATTCATCCTTCTTCACCTGAACACGAGCAACGTACGTTTCCTTACTGTTGTCAGGTCATGATGAACAGAACTAACATTCCCCCAACTTGTGTGATTTACAGCAACCGGCCTTTCACCTGTGGACAGTTCTTGCAGTGTACATGGTCGTCAACGCTATGACGCTGTACATCTTCCTCTACCATCCATACCAGTGGGTCGATGGCTCCACTGCTCGCTTCATGTGGTAATCGCGTTTGTTGAGGACGGTAGATTGACTTGTCTGGCATAGCGTTGATCTAGAGATGTCGATCTGTGTGCAGGCTCAAAAGTAATTTGACGATAATTGTTTTTTGAAGACACGGATGCTGTGATACTCAGAAGAAGTGTGTGCAATATGCAGTGGGCTTTCAGCTCTAGGCGGCGCCTGCTGATTGCCCTGTGGCAGGTGAAAAACTCACCTTGGCCGTTTCCACGATCGCGAGCACGTCGCCCTTCACCGGCAATGAAATGGATGCATCGTAGCCAATCTCAAAGGGGTCTCGCATCACCCGGAGGTGAACCTTGCTCAAGATCGTTGCAAGCGCGACCTTGAGCTCCAACATCGCCAGCTTAGCTCCTAGACACGTTCTGGGACCCGCGAGGAACACCAAGAACTTGTAGGGTGAGATAACCAGCAGCTTTCCGGACTGAGGATCAATCCAGCGTTCAGGCTTGAACTCGGCCGCGTCTTCACCCCAGATGGACTTGAGACGAGCGACTGCAAAGGTTGGAATGACGACTCGAGTGCCAGACGGGATGAACATGCCGTCGCTGAAGCAAACGTCTTGCGTCGCTGTTCGCCCGATCAGTGGAGCCACCGGATTCAAGCGAAGACTCTCCTTGATCGCAGCTTCCAGGTACACGAGTTGCTGCACGTCATTCATGGTTGGAGGCGAGCTGTCTGCTTCAAAAAGTTGTGGCAACTTGGACTGAAGCTCCTCTCGAATCTTCGTCTCAACATCGGGACAGCGATTCAGCATGATGACGAACCATTGCAGACTCTGCGACGTCGTTCCTCGACCGGCCGCTGTGAAATTGAACGCCATATCGCGAATCAACTTGGGGGTGGTCTCCACGCGGCAAGTAGCTGCACCGCCGTTTTGTTGGTAAGCGTCACGGTCGCGATACTCGTTGGTCTCTTTCGCCAGGAACAGTGAGATCAAGTCGGGAAGACGTGGTGGGTCATCCGAAGCAGCGTCAGACTTGGAAGCCATGGACTGGGAGATGACCTGGTAGATGACATCGTCGACGCGCTTCATGTCGAGTTTCAGTTGCTTCTCGTAGCCCAGGTTGAACGCTCGCTTGAGTCTCCAAAGCCATCCTGGTTGTTGGATGCGACGATGAATGGCGATCGGTAGCCGCGTGAAAGCACAGAAGAACTCGTCGTGCTCCTGGCTCGAGAGCGAGTGCAAGTCGACACCGAAACCCACGCGAGTGAACACGTTCGTCGCGTACCAGTCCATCGTGTACTTGAGGTTCACCGGAACGCCCGACGTTGAAGCCTCGGCCTGGCTGTTTGTGCAGTGAGCGAGTAGCGAATCACGCAAGACGGCGGCCTGCTCGCGCACGACCTGCTCCATGCTCTCCCGCATCATGTGCAGCGAGAAGAGGTGGCTCGCAGTCTTGCGCTGGTGAATCCAAGACACGCCGTCCGCAGCGAAGATGCCGTCGCCAAACACGTCACTCACAAGCCACGCACTGCGCTTTCCGAACTGGTCGAACTTCCGCTGCAGCACGTCCTCGAACGCATCGACGTTGGAGAGCACGACGCTTGTTGGACGACCAAGCGCAGCGAGAATCCACGGACGCCCCTCGCATCGTCGGCACTCGTCCAGCATCCAGTCGTGAATATCTTGACGGTGCGTGAACATGAGGTCAAGCGTGTTGCCGAGCACTGGGAGAGTCGACTCGGGGCGTGCGAACTTGGCCAGCACTCGGGCCTGCTTCCTCGACGACAGCAAGTGCCACCCCATCAACACCGAGCACAGCAGCGCACCCCAACAGGTCGGCGACACCTTCACTGCAAACTCCAACGAGCCCCACATCACCAACAACGCTGGATCAGCGAGCTTGGAACTTTGGCACTTGCCCGCAAAAGAAAAAGTGATTGAGCGCTCACGTCGACGCAGTTTCAGAGCTCTCTTGCGAGCGCCGCACTATCCCTTTCATGCCAGCAGTGAACCCGCAGCGTGCGTCTAACCGAAGTTCCATCTGTCATTCCTATTGTTCATGAAAACCTACAACGAGATCCTTCACCAGCTGTCAATGCTTGAGTTGGCATAAGCTTCACCGCCACGGGCAGCCAAGCCATCAGTCCTGGACGTAGGTTATAATGCGGTCCTCTACTTGTGTTCACCTGGAAACTAAAGTCCTGAAAGATCGCTCTGCAGGACTTTACGTCCGGTGGGAAATCATAATCTCAGGGTCACGATGGCCTCGTGCCTTGGTACTTAATCAGTTTGGTATTATAGCAGTGATGCACTCCTTCGAAGTCAGCACGCGAAGCAGTCTGAACTGGCTGGGACAATAGGGAGGATCGCAGATCCGCTGGGCACAGCTTCCGGGGATTGGTACGCGTACCTTGAAAAGTGTCTGGGGTAGTTGCTGGTTTTGCGGGAGGCGGATTATTTCCATTCCAAAAACAGCGATTTTCCTTTCCAAAAACGAAACCAAATTTATCATAATACCAGTTGCCTCAAACCTGTCCAACAAATATGCATTTTAAGGAATTTCGAGTTCGTGGGAGAATATGATGCTTCACCATGTATGCGTAGTTGATCGCATTGGTGAGTTGCTCTGCTGCCTTGCCCACTGTTTCTTTTCGCGCGACGTCCCAATAGCGCTCAGCACCTTTCATGAAACTATCCCAACTAAATCTCGATTTTCATTCCAGAAACTTCGTCTGGCATGGGTGCAATTATTTGAACACGTGTCAGACACAACGTCTGACTTCTTTTGAAGGGCTAGATTTGTTTGCCTGTTTGATTGTACTGCCCACCACTCAAATCGTAACTTGCACAGAAGAAATCAGACATCTTGTCAAACCACAATGGAAGCCAGTGATTGGGAGATGCTGCAGAAAACTGTTCGTGATATGCGCGATAATACCATCACCGCGCCACCTACCAGCCGCTTCCTCACTTTCCTGATCGGTAACCTTGTACCGGCCCCGTTCATGCCCTCCTTCGGGAGCATTCATGGGTGTATGGCACTGTTTGACAAGAGATAAAGGCTGAACTGCTGGAGGGACAATGAGGAGGCATCTATTTTCCGGGTGCGAGCTCTACCAATCTGGATGCATGCATGATATGGAACAGGTTCATCTACATTCGGAAGAATTCGAGCTTCCTCTCTCGTGTCACCGTTACTGATATCGGAAACGACCCCGCTGCTCGGATTCGACCGCTAATTTGTATGCTCAAGTCGCGGTGTGGCCGGCATGTAGATGTTGGTCGCAACGTTGCTGTTGACGAAGCACACATCGCGTGTCGCTCCCAGTAAACTCGGCGTGTGATTGCGATCAACACCCAACACCCAACGGATAAGCATCATTTCAAGCTGTATATATGCTGTTGCTCGACATCATGGACTCAGTTCGCTAACGTTTTTTCCGAACCATGTCCTCAGCTTCAAGTTGCATTGTTCTACCGTATTGAAAGCCCGATTGAGTGGAGTCGTTCAAGATACTGAGATTGTACAGCTCGCAGAGCTCACCAAGGATTCCTCAGAGATCAGATCGCATGTAATCGAGGTCACAGCACTACTAAAGGATTCTGGTGAATTATCAACACCGACAATTGTTTTACGTCCTGATTGCTTTTGGAAAGTCTTCGGTCGATTGGATTGTACGGGCGGAGAACGGTTCGAATGTCAGCAAGCATTTTCCACACTTTACGATGATCAAACCTGGAGACTCGAAGCCAAAGGGCTACATGAAGCAGGGCGTCTGCTATTGTCGCTGCGAGCTGGGTAGACGAATCCATTGTAAATTTTGTTTCCAATGTTGACGCATCGACATCGTCGACGGTATAACGGCGCATTAGCTAAAACACGGTCGCGTTCGAAGTCTCAACATGCATCGGCGAATACAACTCCGCCATGCAAGGGGTTGACCGACACGACCAGCTTCGCGGGCACTTCTCGTGGCCAACGAACGTTCATTCCAGAAGTGGCATACGAATTTGGCACTGGAAACGGTTGATATTGCCAGGTGCAATGCGTTCGTCTGCCACGAACTTGTGCATGGTAGAGCGCCTAGCGAATTTCCCGATCCGCAGCATACCACAGGAAATTTCGCGAAGCCAAATGGCCGCGACAACCACAAAGCCTTTGTCATTTCACTCGTTCGAGAATTACTTTACGGTGACTGGAAGAAGTGCATCGTTGAAAGCGAGAATGACATGCTTTACGCAAGCGACTCGATTTCAACGACTGTTACCGCAAAAGAACCGGCAATCGTTTAAGCGCCTCTTGTTGACCAACCGCAGGCGTGTGTGGCAAGAGAGTCTTAGGTTGTGCTGAAAGAGAGGAGTCGTTCTATGCTGAAATGCACAGTGTGGAAATTTGAATGCAGAGATGTAACCGAGAAGACAGATTTCTGCGAGACACGCCCAGTTGCATTGTGCAAATGCACATATCGAGCCGATCCTTCAAAGCCACACCTGTGTCAGCAAGAAGGCTGGACGTGCTAGCAAAAGTATCACTCGTTCTACTTTCCAAAGCAACTCTACACTATTGCCGGAAATTTGCGAAGAGCGTTTTCAATCTACAAAGCTCAATCGGCTACTTTAAGTGGTGCATAAACTAAACACAGCACCAACGCGAGGCAGTCGACAAGCTGATCGGGATACCGACACATCAACACTCTGTGCGTCTGCTTGCTTCACTTTGACATCGATCTACATATGCTTTGCGAACCGTTATTTTTCATGTCTAGGTAGTAGCTGGTGACATTGACTCATTCCACAGCGTCTGCGCCCGTCGTCGCTGATGATAGCCGTGATCTCATTGGGTGTAATTTGTCCTTCACACGCGATGTCGAGGGAGCCTGCAACGTCGCGCAGTCCGACGTACGTCACCATTTCGCGCATATGTGACACAACACTTGTGGCGAAGCGGGATCACAAAAATTGATGATGCGATCCAAGCCTGCCGACTGGGCGCCCGAACTGCCGACTGTCGGAGGGGGTACTCCGTTGATCGGGTGTGATCTCTTCCTTTACGCTCACCTTGTGTACCCGACGGCTAGGCGGGTTACGCTCTTCTTGGTGGACTCGAGAAGGCGTCAGTGGTGATCGAGGTAGTGTTGGGGAGCTGGACTGCTCCTTCCTGGGTTTAGGGGGTGACGATCGCGCGGATATCCTTCACGCGGTCGTCGAGTACTGCCAATGTGGGCCTTGCGCGGCTTGATCGGCGGGGGGTGGGGGTCCTTGGGTGTGCTCATTTAAGCCCTTTCCTATGCTCGCCGCCTCCTGTGGCGGGGTCTCTGGGGTTTGGAGGGAGAAGGTTGCGCGCCTGGCCAAGCTATCCAGTGGCTTCCGTGTTCTCCGTGCTCGACTTGGGCGATCTCTTAGTCGTCGGGTGGGCCAATATACTTCCTGTCCCCGGAATCAAGAACACGACTTGTTTCTTGCAAGGAAAATCTCTCTCTGTTTATGTTAGCTTCCTATCCTTTGCCCCCTTCGGGATTATTTCCACAGATCTCCTTAGTACCTCGTAACTGGCTCCCGCCGACGTACCCAACTATCGGTACCCGGCCCAACTGGGTCGCGGTCGGGCTGGGATCGGGTCGTAATCAGTGTTGGGGTGCTCAGGTGATTATTCTCGATCTCATTCATTCCAATCTGCAAACCCCTACCCTCAGCCCAATCCGATCTTCATCACTTCGATCGTGGTCGCTTCCCGTCCGGTCACTTCCTGTCGCGAAAAATCACCCACCACTTCACCACACACTCGACGCCAGCTCGCCGACGTTGAGTTACATCATGATGTCCTTATCTTTTGGAATCACCTAAATGTACTTCTTCTCCATCTACACAAAAACAGACAAGTAAAAGGCTCGTTAGTACCCTGCTATCCGCGAGGAACTGGGCGCAACAAATAACATTGAATGGGACCCTGCTGCAAGCTCACGAGGATTGTAGAAGGCACGGTTGAGCAACCCGTGTTTTGCTATGTTGTCCGTGTTCGGGTTAGCACGTTCACCTGGCCGCCCACCTTGGCCCCGCTCGAAATCGCCTTCAGCTTGGTCTTGGCAATCGACTCGTCCCTCACGTCAATCGACTCGTCTCTGACAGCGTCGTACGGGCTCGAGCCGCAGATGGCCAGGTCCGGATGCAGCTTCTGCGCCAACTCCATCACCTCACCCACCTTGTCGATGATCCGCCCGAGTTCAAGTCGCTCGTGGCGTATGACAGCAGCGTCATGTTCGGGATCAGGCTGAACGCCTCCGCACTCTCGGCGCTCGTCACCGCGATCTGCGCAAGGTCCGCCGCACTGGGGCAGTCACAGTAGATGCGCACACCGCCCTCGAGGTGCATGAAGATGACGCTGGACCCAATGTCCACTTGCGCCGACCTCGACTTGTTGATGGGCACCTTCGCCTGGCTCTATGGTCTCCATGGTACTGATGCTAATCCCATTATCCTTGTAGGGGCTTCACGGTACTGCTCCTACTGAGAGTATTGAAGCACAAACTTTGCTGGCTGGTGATTTTGGACGAATCAATTCGCGCACGCAAAATAATACCTCAGGTATCTTTCGGAATGAAATCACACGATAGCCTCCTATCCGTAATACAAATTGGGCGGCTACCTGTGAGACGGGATAATTCCCAAATATACATTATGCATCTTTTTGTCGGATTTGACTTGAAGTTTGAATGCCGACGCTTAATATAGACTTGTATGGGTAAAACGATAAGGTTAAACGGTTGACTCCCGCATTTCATATTACTAGCTGTATTTCTGGAAGTGTTAGGTAGTCTACGCCCAGGAAGTTCTGAACTGATTACGGAGTGTTAGGATTGTACGTGATTGTATAATCTCCCTCATCTTTAAGGGTGGTGCGTGTGCGAACAGCCATTCAGGACTGACCAGTGTCCTGGAAGTGGATTAGTTGACTGGAGGAAAGATCCTCCGTCTAAGGGTCTCAAAGAATATGTGACGGCTAAATATATATCATTTAACTCTGTTCTGTATTTTGGTTATCTTGGGCCGTGGAAGTTACGTCTGAGAAGGTTACGTCCAGCTGACGCGCTCGACCTACAACGTCTACAACAACTCATACGCTGCAAGTCCAACATCGAATACAAACGACACCCAGAGGGATTACACATGATAACACCGCCATTCCGGACGTACCGTACGTTCAGGAATACAATCGTACTTCTATGAGTCAGGTTGGTCTGCGCTACACACCTTGGGCGTCAAAAAGGTTAACCGGCCTCGCCTTAACTGCTTCGCGATGATGTCAACACGCCACTGCACCATGAGTCTGTTAGCCATATTAGTGACTCATTTTAACATTCTGAATCACCTCAAGATTGCGTCGGCCAACAATGGCAGTGCGCTGCCACAGGGTTAGTTCCAGCTCGGCTTCATTGTCATGTATCAGGGGCATTCCTCCAATGCTACTATCGCATTCTGAACTATCGTATTTCCCACATCGGCCGTAGCTGTCGTTTTCTGCCCGAACTCAGCCCCCCCCCCCCTCGCGAGTCAGCCTCACAACGTCGCTTCCATGAAGAGTGGTTCGAGCATACCGAGGTGTGCGCGCTGATTGTAGGTGACTCAAGAGCAAACGCAGCAGACGCCACGAGCGTAACCAACTTTATATCGAACAAGAGACATGCACTTCTGAACGGCCCAGCAGAGGATGCTGGAAGCGACCAGAACCAAGAAGGAACACAAGCCGTCGAAGATGCCATCGACGCCTCCGATGGCATAGTTTACGACCCACCTTTCGCTTTACCAACAGCAGCTCAACGCCCAGTACGCATCAAGCGCTACAGAGATGGTCGCAAAAAGAATGTTTGTCGTGCCCGTAGTGAGCGGGATAGCATGGAAGCGTTCTTTGATACGGCAGAGCGCTACTTCAAGCTCAAAGCTGACTTCCTAGTTAAGCAGCTGAATCCTCAAGACGAAGCTCAAGGTGCAAGCCAAGCCGACTAGGCGAAGCAACTCGGTTGAAGTTTCAATGCTTTTAGCACGGTCGTTAGGCGTCTGGGACGAGGTCACTGGTCTGAGACGCGGTGATGAAAAATGGGACGTGGGTGTTAACATTGTGAGGCCAATTGGTGAAGTGAATTTGCACATGAGACCAGGCGTGTAACGGGGTTACATCAAATAGTGTGGTGCACACAAGTTAGGTGCCACACATAAGTTGGGTTCCATACATATGTT
>JAABLK010000790.1:0-16856 GCA_012295415.1 Phytophthora chlamydospora | reverse complement strand
AAGTCTCAATCTACTAGGCCGCCACGCGGCACAGCGAGTGTAACGAATCAATGCATGTCTTCCAACAACTGTATCGTTTCCTTATGCCTGGAACCCGTGCGATGGCCGAGCCCACCTGCAAACGCCTTCCACGAAGGCAACAGACTAAACCAAATTAGCAACACTATCTTTCGCAAACATGCACGCGTGCATCACTGTGCATTCCCCTGCCTCAAAACGCATTCGCATTCGAACTGCGAACCCCGGAGCCTCTGGTCCGGTACGCTAATCGTTGGTGGGTTTCCAGGGCTGTCTGCGTTGTGACCAGTAAACCTTCGCGCGACCTTGACCGCGACCCGTCGCCGAAGCGGCGGGCGGGCATTGGCTACATCGCCATCCGGCATCTTCTCGCGACCGGATATTGTGGTTCGGTGGCCGCCGCAGGCGCGGACGCGAAAAAGGTATGGCGTTTGGACATGATTGCAGGACTTGTATTCAACGAGCTGACGGCGTTTTGTTTTGCAGCGCTGCAAGGCGCGCTGGATTCGCGCTCATGCGTCAACTTCCATGGCGGATACAGCTCCTCCAGACGTGGTCTGCGATGCGTGGAAGCTCTCCAAGGTAGCGTTGCTGAGTCGGTTCAGTCGGTTTTCTTCATGGGGGGCGCACTGCTAGCTCCTCCGTAAGTGGATTGCGTGCAAAGAATGCGTTCCTTGATGTCACGTGTGACACCAGCAGATACGTTTGATGTGGTTTGTTCACCACCCGTTGCTTCGAGCGCCAGTCCATAACCACCATTGCGTTGAGCGTCTCTCCTTGCACCTTATATACAGTCGATCCCACCGCGCACACGAAATGCAGCTGCTGCGGCTTGACCGTAATTGCGCGCGGCTGGCCGTTCGGCGCCTTTGGTAATGTGATCGTTGCCTTCTTGTACGCCTCGGTGGCGAAAAAGACCGGAAACAGCTCTTGATCGATGCCTGGGCGGATGGCCGTCGCTCGCGGGCGCGGCACGCGGAGCATTGCGTAGTCGGGCGCGCAGCTCGGCAGCTGCACAATCGTGCTGGACGCGCCATCGCGGACCAGCCGGAAGTGGGTCCTATTTGGAAAGTGCACGTACTCTAGCGTGCCGAGCGTGCCGTTTCCGACTCCCTTGGTCGTTGCCACGTTTTGCGTGACCTGGACGAGCATGCCGTCGATCAGGTCAAGGTAGGGCGCAACTCGTCCGAGCTTGAAGTCAGGGAGGCTGAGTACTTGGCGGATATCGCTGTGGCTCAGCCCATTGAAGGCACCCTTGAAGTTCGCGACAACGCGAATCGGATACGTGTCAGTGGGCAGCATTGCGGCGGTCTCGCAGACGAAGGCGCTGTTGATCGCCAAGCGGGTTACATTCTCGGGCGTCACAAAGACCGCGCCGGCGCCAGCTTGCAGCGGCGTCGACTGCGTCGCGTCGGCCGCTGCCGGCGACAGCGACGGAGGCGAAGGCGTGGAGAGGTTCGCGCCGTTGTCGCGGGGCGTAAGCACGCGGCTGTTAATGAGTGCGATGAAGTCGAGCGTCCTCTGCCAGAGCCGGGCGTGCCGACAGCCGTCCCCCCACTGCGGGTCGCGGTGGAAGCGCACCGACTCCTCGAGGATCACGACGGTCGAGAACCTCCGCCACAACTTGAAGACTTCAATGTCGGCGGTGCTCGCTCTGAACTTGTCGGCCGGATCGATGTAGATCGGGTCGGCGTTAACTGGCAGCACCTGGAGAAAATCGCCGACCAGAACGACATGCACACCGCCGAACGGGACGTTGAGCACCTGGGTGTAGCGGAATTTAAAAAAGCGTTTTCGCACAACGACCGCTTCCCACATCTTGCCGCTCATTCACGCAACGGCAGCTTTGATGTTCGTGAAAGATCGATCATCGTTTATCATCATTTTCCAAAGAGCAGCGCGGAGCAGCCACGCTATCACCAGAGCATGCCGTCCAAGAAGCCAGCCAAGCACGATGCGCTTGCCACAGCTGGTGCCGGAACGCTCAGGGCGAACGCACCCACCATGGTCTCGCTCATGGGCGAGCCGCTGCCGCCACCAGCTTCGTCGGCAGTGATGACACGAGCGGCGTCGACGCACGATCGCACCTGCACCAAGCAGCATGTCGTCGGCTACCAGTCGTCGCTCAAGAAGCTCCGGACAGCTATGCGCTTACGTCCAGTCATCGACACCATTGATGGTACGATGCAGGTGCGCCGCACGCTCGACTCACTATAGTCTGACAAATGCTCTATCCACGCGACTCGATACCTACACGACTTCATCGAGAACACCGACCTCGGCTCCGAGGACGGCATCGACTCCATCCGCATTCAGGCGCGCCTTCTATGGGTCACGCCAGACACCGTTCGGGGGTGTCGCTTCTTGCTCCTGTACTTGGGTGAACACCAAGCGCCGGAGCTGCTTCAACAACAACAACAGGCACGACGCACCGCTCGGACGCTGCGAATAGCTGACGCGCTCACATGCTTGGCCATCCGTTGCAGGAGTACCAAGCGTTTCATGCCGAGGATCCGTTCCAAGCGAACAAGTTTCTAATCACCCTCTCCCTTCTCGAGGTCGACGAGAACGACCCACGGCTGCCGGCGCCAGGCGCGATCGTGTCGTTCACGCCGTTCAAGCTGCATCTCTATCGGGACTGTTGCCAGGCCGACGCCAAACGCCAGGCCATCAAGACGGTCGACGCGCCGTGACGCAGCAGCGCCCCCACCAACGGCGAAGCGTCGACATCGCCTTACCAGCTTCATTCAAACGCACTCAATGACTGCAATATTATATATTATGTCTTCCAACGCAAGCCGTTCCTACATTATCATCCCATCGCCGCAAGGGTCGAGCCCACCTGCAAACGCCCTCCATCAAGAGGACCGACTTAACCAACTCCGCAACCGCTACTGCACATGTATCCACTCACGTATCCATCGCTTCGCAAACGCGCCCCTCGCATTCGAACAGCGAACCCGGAGCCTTTGGTCCGGTACGCTAATATAATTGTGTCGCCGTGTTTCTAAGTTGAAGTGGTCGTTGTGCACTGCTCGACGTGTGCTTGCATGGCGCTGATGGGGAGGAGGACTTTGGCGTTGCAGATGGAGCAGATCTGGAGGTGAAGTTGTTGGGTTGGACAGATTTTGCGGTGCCGTTTGAGATCGGATGATAGGGAAAAGTGCTGGAAGCAGAGGTGGCAGCGCAATGGTGGAGGTTGAGTTGCGTCGATGGTGGTGGTCACACCTTGAAGGATGAAGTCTTTGGACAGACCTTTTTCACTGCGCTTGAGAAGCTGGAGAAGGAGGTGGATGAGCACTAAGGCGTCGGCTGCGGCGTAATGCATTTGACGGGGTGAGAGCGGCCTGAGCTCCCAGTTCGAGGTCTGCTGCGACTTGGTCAGGTTCCGGTCCAGGTACAAGAAGACGAGCTTCTGTAGACTGAGCGGGAGGTGGCCACCGCTCACAAACGCAGACAGATCGTTAACCTCGACGAAGTTCCTGAGCATTGAGAAGCAAGATGCAGTCGGGTACGACTGGATCAAGCCCAGCAGGTCGTGGTAGAAGCCCTGGCCGAGTTTCAAGATTTCTTCAGACTGGAAAACGATCGACAATGTCGAGTTGTACAGCCCCGGCGCGAGCTGCAGCAGGTCCAGGATAAACACTTCTTCTTGCCCGTTCGAGTAGTGCGCGGCAATTTGCAGCAATGCACACGGATTTGCCTTTTGACCCTTGCTGAAGACCGGCCGCGTTTCCTACAATAAATCCACAGTAAAGTCATGAAGGAGACAGGAATGCAGAGCAATCGAAGATGAACGCACCGTATCAAGGCCCATGAACCTCGCCTGAAGCAAACGATCTTGACAATGCGTCCAAGATTTCTCGTTCGCCACGAAGTAGATCGGCACTGTAGCCTCATCGATCTCGTAGCGCGGCAATTGCCTCAGCAGCGCAGTCAGCAGAGCCTTGTTCGCCATGTCCAGCGGGGGGTCTCTGAGGAACGTCTCCAACAATAAAACAGCGGTTATTGTTGTCTCCCATTCACAGGAACATTGCAGTGCATTGCATGGGGTCAACAAGTGCGTTTTCACACAATAAGTGAAGTATTTTGTCACGTAAAGTTCACGAATGCGTGGGCAGGACGCAACGTGCTGGTGTCTGCGCTTAGTGGCGACGCGGTTTCTTCTTCTTGGACGAGCGGCGGTATTCCTCGTCCTCCTCCTCGTGGCCGCGCTTCTCGTTGCGCATGCGGTCGGACGCCTGTGCCTCCTTCTCCAGCTCGTCCCAGGATGGCGCCTCGTCGTCCTCCGAAGGCTCTTCCTCGGACGAGTCCTCGTCCACAATGGACTCCCAGTCCGAGCCATCCGAGTCGCTCGACTCACTCTCCTCGTCGTCTACATCGGAGGCGCCTGAGTAGTTGCTGTCTCCAGCTTCCTCCTCGTCTTCGTCTTCGTCATCCGATCCCTCCATCTATTCATTACAAACAATCGTAAGCAACAGATATCACGCATATCAACTTCAAAACAACCCACGCACCTTGAGGAATTCCCAGCCGGCTGGCTTGGGCACGCCGTCGTCGTCCGTGTCCAGGTAGAAGCGGTGGTCGCTCTTGATCGTGGACATGATGCTCTTCCAGTTCAGGTTGGCAGTACCCGTAGTGAAGCAGATATCAATGTCGTCCAGCCACTCCTTGATGCGCTCCAGCTCGCTCATGGACACGGCGCTGATACGTGTCGGCATGAGCTCAAAGTTCTTGAAGACGAACACAACGTCGAAGTTCTTGGACGAGAACATGACGCGCTCGAAGTGCACGTGCTCCACCTCGTCAAGCGAGATGATGAAGAACGGCATGTCCGTCAGACTGACGAGGCAGTGCACGGACGGCTGCAGCAGCACCATCTCCTTGAAGGGCGTGCCCATGAAGCCGAGCTCGCGGTACGGGATGTCGAACACTACGGGCTTGCCATGTCGCTCCGACACGCTCTCCATCTTGTGGCAGAACTCCTTGAACGTCGTGTTGAGCTTCTCGCGCAGCGCGCGCTCGCGGTTCTCTTCGTCCAGCTCATCCGGATCGTACATCGACCGCCGCCGGTTGTCGAGCGTCTGCGAGCCCTCGATCACCTCCGTGTAGAACTGCACGTCCTTCTGCTTCTTCTTGCCGATCATAATGTGGTTCTTCAGGTGGAAGTGGATGAGCACCACGAGCTCCTTGTCGCACGGCTGGAAGATCGCGTGCTTGATGTTGGAGTACAGGATGTCGAGCTTCTGGTTCTTGTTCGTCGTGAACCGCACGCCGTTCGAGTGCGCTTCGAGCGTGCCGTGAGTCTTGCGGCCGGTCAGATGCGGACGAGCCGACAGGTCAATGAGGCGCGGCACGCGACGGTCGCGCGTCAAGACCAGGTCCTCCTGCTCGACCAGATCCGACTCTTCCTGTTCGCGCTGCTCGCGCTGCTTCACGCGCTTCTGGAGTTCCTTGATCAACCGGAATTGGTTGTTCAGGTTGTGCGCGTCCGTGGAGCGGAAGCCAAGCTCCTTGATGAACATCTTGTTCGGGTACTTGGTGATGGCGTTGGCCATGGCCGGCAGCACGTCGCGCCCCAGGGACGTACCAGGGACGTAGAAGTTGATACGCAGGTACGTGGCCTTGTCTTCCTCGGACTTACTGACGTTCTTGATGGTCGAAATGTGGAACGGCACAGGCACGCCGTTGATCGGCAGGATGACAGCCTCTGCGCGCATGTCGACCATCACCTGGCGCTCGCGCAGCTCGGACGGATACTCCTGCGGGCCTGGATAGGCCCTGATGCTCTTCTCCTTCTTCCGGTCGTCGGATTTGTCGTTGTTCTGCTCCTCCAGTCGCCGCATGGCCTCCTCTCGCTTCCTGCGCATCAGCTCAGCCTGGTGACGGTCACGACGCTCCTGGTCCGTCTCTTTGCCTTCCAGCTGCCGCTGCTGGTCACGGAGACGCGACTGCAGCACCTGGTTGCGTGTGCCAGAGATCGACGTGTCCACCGAGCCGTGAATCGATCCGTCCTTGCTCTTGCTCGATTTCTTCTTGGTCTTCTCCTCCGCGACATCGTTATCGTCGTCGATGTCGTAGCGCACCTTGCCCCACGCCTTGGGCACCTTCGTGTAGTACTTGGTTTCGTTCTCCAGCACCACCACCGTGTCGGCCAGGAACACGGCGTAGCTCTCCAGCTTCTTCTTCTTCCGCTGCGACTCCGGGATGGGGATATCATTGAAGCCAAAGGCCACGTTGAAGGCCATGCCTTCCTTGATCACCGTCTGGTTCTTGGTGGTCAGCAGGTTGCACGACTCGCGGAACTCCAGGCCGATACCGAAGCCCAGGTTCTTGGTGAGCTTGCCGAACAGCGTCGCGTTCCTGGACTGGATGAACTTGCGCACCTTCTCCACGACTTTGCCGACGACTTTTCCAGGCTGCAGCTCCTTCACGCACATGTCGTGGGCCTCGCGGAGCAGCTCGTACGACTTCTCCATCGAGCTCGTGGGGTCGATGAAGAACGTTCGGCCGACGTTCGAGCAGTAGCCCTTGTACCGCGCGCCGAGCGAGCAGATGATGATGTCGTACTTCATCGTGTCCTTGCTGCTCTGCGCGCTGGGCTTGAGGTCGTACTTGCCTCCGGACTGCACAATGGGCGGGTAGCAGGGCTCGATATCCACGGGATCGATGGTCACTTTGATCTTGGACGGGTTGTCGAACACGTCCTCAATGCCCATGGAGATCTTCTCGTGGCTGATGCTCTTCTCGTCATCGATGATCTGCTCCATGTCCTCCATGAACTTGAGTTTAAAGACCTTGCTGGACAGCGCGCCGGCCCAGCGGATGTTCTCGAGCTCGTCGCTCTCCTTGACTGTCAGAACAGTCTCAATCCCTTTCCCCACCTCAACCTGCTCGACGTCCGTGGCCTCCAGCGCCTTCTTGAAGCTGGCCACGAGCTCGCCCAGAGGGTTCTCCTTGGTGAGCACGCCCGTCTTGATACCGCTGGCCTTGATGGCGTCCGTGAGCACATGGAAGTTGGCCTGGTTGCCGTCTGCCTTGTTGCGCTTCAGCAGCTCCAGCTTGACGTCTGACGTGGCGTTCTCCTTGGCCACAGCCTCCAGCATGGCGAACTTCTTGCCACCCGTCAGCACGTAGAGCTTCTCGGGCGTGAACACCATGAGCGTCTCTGGGAACTCCAGGAAACCCAGCAGATAGATCTGCAGCACCGCTGACTTTCGGTAGCCGCTCTCCTCCTGCTGCGCGCGGCCTGCCAGTACGCAGAACGAGTCCACGCCGCCCCACACAGCGTCGTTCTTGTGCTCCTATGATTGCAGCATATAACCGTCAGCATTTCAATATAATAATTGTGGTTTTATCAAGGAAAAACGTTGTTCTACCCACCTTCCAGGAGCTGTAGAGGCGGTTCAGTCGTCGGAAGAACATGGCCGCGTTCAGACGGGGAGCCCCGCTGCCGTTGGAGGCAGAGGCGGCCACCCCGTTCTCCGCCTTGACCTCCGCCTTGACCTCCGTCTTGACCGTCACTGTGTCGTCCGCCATGGCCGAGCGAAGGGGAGGAACGAGCTGCTCTTGATTGCCACCTTTTGCCTTCGCGCCAAATGAGAGAGGCCTTTTGGCGCCAGCGAGGAGCTAACGAGGTTTTGGCCAATGAAATAAAAGGCCCAGAAATTGTCGTGATTGGATGATAATCACTAGTATTTAACCAATAGGAGAAAATTTCCTAAAAGCAGTACAGTACCCTGTTTTTGGTGAAATTTTGCGTTGTTGCTCCACAAAATGATGCTCTATTCAACTACAGTAGCAAGTTCGAAGGCACCATGATCTGCTCCCACCACACGGAAAACTGTGTCCACTGAATCATCATGTACTCGGCGTGGCGTGCGCTCTCGCAACTGGCCCAGTGATCGCAGACAACGTCGACTGACGTTTCGTCGGCCTCGGTGATGGACACTTGGATGCCGCCTTCTGCAGCCCACTCGACCTTTTCCTGGGAGACCTCAGCTTCTCGACTCCGCTGGTTAGCGTCAGAATCCATGATAGCCAAGCACGCAGTCAGCTTTCGTCTTCCATCTAGCAACTTCCACTGAGCCCGGCGAACTTGATACAAATACCGAAGGTGCTTTCTGTCCGAGTAGAAATTGTGCACAAACACGAGCGAGTCCTTATCGAGTTCCTGTAGCAATTGGGGACTGGCTTCGTCCCGGTGGCGACGCCCCCATCCAATCGGCGTGACAATCATGGGACTCAGATCCTTCTGCTTTGTGTACGACATTTGCGTGTGTGCGTCGAAAGAGCACTTCAGGCGCTTGGCGACGCGAGTGCGAGCCATCAACCGTGTGCTGTCCAGCGCTGACGCCACCAATGGTGCTCGATACACCTTCCACCCCAAAAAACTCCCCACACTTGAAAGAGACGATTTCCCACTGGTCAACTCGGCGTCGAATCGCGCCATCCCTGCGTCGTACTCCTCGCGCGAGAATGGATGGAAAAAGAACGACGTATCGCTACCGTCAAAGTGCACGCGCCAACCGGCCTTTTCGTCACTAGACAGCGGCTTGGACTCCTCTTTTTTCATGGGGTCTTGACTGGCTTTCAGCACAACGTTCTCGAACTTCTCAAGGCGCGCGATTTTCTCCTGAAGTGCCAAGTTCTGCGCCCGCAATGCCTCTCGCTCCACCGCCAATTGCTGCACTGCATCTGTGGCAACACCGCCACCTTCAGCGGCCGCAACTCTCACTTTCTCAACCAACGCCTTCATCTGCTTCTCCAGCCTGCGGTGCTCCGCCACCAGCTTCTGCTGCTCCTGCTTCTTGTTGAGACGGAACTCCACCATGGCCACTCGGTGCTTGGCCTTCTTGCGCGCCTTCGGATCTTCAAACAGCGCCGCATCAGCAGGAGAGGCGTCTCCGAAGAGGTCCATGAACTCGATGAGTCTTTCCGTCATCGGTGACGTGGTTGTGGCGCGTTGTCCTCCTGAGCTCGTGTGACTGACGTAAGCCGTTCGATTTATGAGTTCAGATGCTTACTCACTGTGACCCGATTGGCCAGTCTTGTTCCAACGAGTAAACATTTACAAATGTGTGATTTAAAAATCACACAAACGCTGACCAGCACACAAAAAGGAGGGGCGACATCGTACACAAAAACATAAAACGCACGAACGCGAGCGAGTGCGAGGCGCGAAGACTCAGCAAACCCGCGCGCGGTATTTGCGGAGGCGGGCCCAGCGCCGGAGCTCCTCAGCGAGACGAGCACTGCCGTAGCCAAGCGAAGCGCGGCTGGTCAATTTTTTGATATCCCACGGTAGGTATGTCCTCCCGTAGTAATCCTAGTAAAAGTGATGGGTTCTTGTGGTCGTTGTGTGTTTTTAATAATGTACCTCCGTTCCGAGTATATTTTCGGTGTGGCAGCAGTCTGTCTGCTCTTCCAACCACAAAACCAACATCGCACCACACAATAATATGTGTCATTCGCAATAATGGCGACGACGGGTACCCGCCGCATGGGGCGCAACATCATGATCTTCGCGAGCGAGGTGCCCGTGATCAGCGCCTTGAACCCATACCGCAAGATCGAGGACGTGTTCCTGGATGTATGGAGACGCACCAACCCCAAGCAGGTGGCTCAACTGCAGGCGCATCTCGCCCTGACGCTGCCCAGTCCAGAGCAGAAAATGCAGGCCGTCGTACAAGACCTTGGAGTC
Source organism: Phytophthora chlamydospora (assembly GCA_012295415.1). Lineage (NCBI taxonomy): Eukaryota > Oomycota > Peronosporomycetes > Peronosporales > Peronosporaceae > Phytophthora > Phytophthora chlamydospora. Next base: position 7,135 of record JAABLK010000790.1, on the reverse strand, counting down.
GCCCCCGCCATCAACGAGCTGATTCAAGAGGCGTCCCAGGCCGAGACCATCCAGCAAGTGGCCCAGGCTCAAGCCAAAGTGGTGCAATCATTGCCATCAACCACACCGGCCGAAGTCAAGGCTGAAGTGGTTCAATTTGTCACTTCTACGATGCACAAGGGCTTCGGCGTCAAGCAGGAGGCTGCAGGTATCGAGCAGTACCAGGAACAGACGAAGCTGGTCGTGGAGGAGAGGAATCTCGTGTTCTCCAAGAAGAAAGTGGTCCAAATCGGGGCCTACGACGTGTTGGTGGGGGGCAAGATCGACGGCCGAGCTGATGGGAAGGTCATCGAGGTCAAGAACCGACTGAAGCGGTTCATGACGCCGCTGCCCAAGTACGACGTGGCACAGTTGATGACGTACCTGTATATCCTTGGGGTGCAGGAGGGCGAGTTGGTGGAGCACCTGCACGCCGACAAGGCCACGACCAAGATGACCAAAGTGCTCTGGGACGAGAAGATGTGGGGCACGCAGATCGAGCCGTACCTGGTGAGGTTTGGAAGCGCGCTGACGTACTTGATGAAGGACCGGACAGCGCAGACCGACTATCTGCAGTCCGATGCTGGACAGCAGCGGGAGATTATTCGGTACCTGTGGAGTCAAGAAGTGCAGGCTGCACTGCAGCGGGACGAGTAAATGTGTGGATAAGCGCCCCAAATAGTGATGAGGAGTGACAGCGATACAGAGTCGATAGGTCCGTGAAGGGTGGCTCCATAGAACCTCTTCTAAAGTCGGCGAAAACGTTGTGGTCGAGTGTTTACAGTGAGCTAGTTGCACGCCGAGTCCTTGGTAGCCCAAGGGTCCAGGGGGCAAACGGTGGCACCGGGCTTCAAGCTACCTCACATGCAAGCAGATAGCTGCGATGGAAAGAAGATGAAGTAATGTGAAGAAGCTTTGTCATCGTAGTTGATCAACACCTTGAGTGTTTAAGAGTGAGAGGGAGTCAGAGATAAACGAGCAATGTGTCGCCGGTTTCGGTCATGCTGGACCGGCGGCTTGTTTTATTTGGTTTGGCAAGAATAGTGAGAATGGCCGACAAGGAGCTGCGGGAGACCGTTCGGGCAGCGTTTGCCTGCTACGACGAAGACGAGAGCGGATGGATTGACGCCGCAGAGCTACGGCACCTCGTCACGGACTTGGGGGGCATTCTAACCGAGCGAGATTTCCGCAAGGCGCTCCACATCCTAGACCAGGACAACAACGGCGTTGTCGACAAGGACGAGTTCACTGAGTGGTGGCTGGGGCAGACGGAAGGCAACGAAGCTGCTGGAGAGGTCGAAAGAGCGCTGGCCAAGTTGAAAGATCTCGGGCGTCAGCGCTTCCGTGTCGACATCTTCGCCGCTTGCTGGAACGGCTTCGAGGATGTGGTGGCAAGGCTGATAGAAGATGGCTCAGAGCTGCACAACGAGAAGGATTCCTCCGAATACGGTGTAAGTTTCATAAAACGATGTCCAGCGACGTCTCAAGCTAAATGGTATGACTTTGTTGGTGTGATGCCATCTGTACGTGTAGAACTCAAATTCCCCGCTTCATTACGCAGCATATCAAGGCCACACGACGATCTGCGATGCCCTGGTAGGTGGTAAACTCAGTTGAAGAATATTGGTATTAGCCTTCTGCTTACAGAGTTTTATGCTTTCAGATAAAACGCGGGGCTAGCGTCAACGGTGCAAATGGATCTGGCTGCACACCAGTATTCTTCGCAGCCCAGCAAGGGCATCTTGAGGTGGCGAAGCTCCTACTACAGGTATTGATGCGAGTTTTCCCAATATTCGTCACGAATCTCAAATATGTTGATATGGTGGTGACAACAGAGCGGCGCAGAACTTCGAATTGCGGAGAGCAAGGTTTCAAATTGCAACTGGGAAGGTTAAATATGCAGCAACTAACCTGCTTGTTTGCGCAGCATGGGCTTACGCCAGTTGACGTTTGTACTAATCCAGCTATCACGGATCTGTTTAGAAACCTATCTGGAAAACGTACAGCACATTTTCATTTTATAAATTCTTACGAGTTTTGAAAAATGTTGGAGATCGGCTAAGTTATTTGCTTGCTCGTCTTGTAGCCCCGTCGGTTCCTGCTGCACCGACATTAGAGGCCATATCGGACACCGAGCTGAGGATTTCATGGTACGATGACGTTTCCGGCTGCTTAACCCAAGATCCAGCTGACCAGGGTGCTCTCGTGGGAACTAGGTCGCCGCCACGACCTAACTTGGACCAAGTTGTACCTGTGTCAGGTTACAAGATCAAGCTTTCATCGCCTTCCGCTCCAGCTAGAATGGCATTGGCAGTCGCGTTCCCCACGGAGACCTCAATTGGCGGTCTGGTTGCCGATACTGAGTATACTGCGGCAATTTGCGCCATCAACCTACACGGATTGAGCGAATTCAGTGTGGATTCGCAGCCCGCGAAGACAAGAAGAGGTGCGATCGAGTTCACCTTGCCTTGTTAGCGCTTTCGTCTAACATGTTGCGGTGTTTGTTCCCACCAACACAGCCAAACCAACGGCACCGGTTCTTTGTGTTACAGAATGCGGAGCTACCGAGATCACCGTGATGTGGGCGTTAGCAGAGAAGGATCGCCAACCTGATGTTTCCTGCATCATCTATCTGTCGTCTCCTGAGCCTGACGGAACCTGCAACTGGAATGCGATCTCCAGGACGGATGACCACACTATCAAGTACGTCGTATTCCAGAGCCTTACGACGCTTGAAAACGCGAATCTGAAAGACGACGTCTTGCTTTTTAACTGATGATCATTTAGCTCGACTACGTTGGGAAATCTGCTGCCCGACCACCGATACAAGCTTCGTGCCGCAGTGGTCAATGACGATGGACAGCAGACACTGTCTGATGCGATAGCAGCTCGAACGACCAGCAAAGCGGCAACGAAACGCAGCTCGTCCAGCAAAGTGCTGGGCGCCGTCAACGCCATACGAGCTTTTGGTACGTCACTCGATGCACCTTACTCAGTTATCACTGTAGCATCTCAAATCCTAACCAGAACGACACAGGGTTTGCTGCAGCATCCAGCAAGAAAGAAGCGAAGAACACCAAGGAGGCTGACATATAATGTTGCAACGTTCTAGGTAGTGGAGAATAATTGCACTACTTTTCTCCTCCGAAGGGGTTTGAGAGAATGACTTGCTTGATGGGAAAGATGCCGCAACTTTAGGGCTCCAGCTTTAGCCGAGACCTGATCGTCCGTTTCGAGGAAGGCCTCTCAAAATGGAGAACTCTCGGGAAGGGCGGAAGCTTGCAGACCTCTCCCTTTATTTAGCGAGGCCCCTGTGTGCAACAAGGAAGCCAGAACTCATCCGGGCTCGAGGCCACACGCCCCGTGAGGAATTTCTAGCTCAATTGGCGGAAGAGCAACGTTACTATGGCGTCGACCTCCAAGATGGCGGATGTTCCGACTAGTCCAGGCATCTCAGCTGTATCACCGCTCGCCATTGCACTCAAGACTCCACCGCCGTCACCTACCAAGTCCAAGTTGCTGCCCACGCCCAGTGTCGCCGACATTTTGGCTCATGATGGAAGCGTGGATGTACGAATGCTGATGATCTCCATGTGGAAACACCGAGCCAACGCCGCGTTCACGGCGGAACTTTGCCAGCGGCTGTGCTCCATGCCGATCACCCAACCAATGCTGGACCAAGTGGAGTTTTACTTGCCCCAGTTAGCGCACATGGTAGTGCATCTCGAGCGCGAACTGCCCATGGAGGACATGGAGCAGTTCGTGCTGTTACTCTCGCAGAGCAGTGTGCACTTCGCGCTGCAGTTCTTCTGGATGATTTACGCGGCGCTGGACGAGAATCGCCCCAAGCGCGCAGGCAACAATCCGCGTACATTCGCACGTTGCGCAAGGCTTCTACTCGCACTAGAGCAGTGCTTCGTGTACGGTTCTCCCGCCGCACGACAGGCGTCCGAGCTGCTAACTCGACAAAGTATTTCCAGGGACGAGATGGACCAGATCCTCCTGGCCGACCGTCGATTCTTCGCTGTTCAACAGAGCAGTACCGACACTTCCAGTGCGCTCAGCGGCGTTGAAGACGTTGCCCCGCTTTCTGGCGGGTGGTTACTCAAGAAGGGAGGCGGCACGAGGACAATGGGTCGACGCAACTGGACCCTCCGCTGGTGTCGTCTTGACAGACGCATCCTGCTGGTCTTCTCCAAGCCCACGGATCTGCAACCTCGCGCTGCCATCCCGTTACACGGCGCCAAAGTGCACGTGGTGGAGAACAAACGCCCCTTTTACTTTGAAATCACGCACGATTTCAGTGACACCAAGGCCAAGTTTGCCGCAAAAACTGCCGACGAATTGTCTACCTGGGTAGCCTATCTCCAGAAGACTGCGGCGTTGCCAGAGCCTCCCGCTGGGAGTCCGACCAAAGGAAACTCGAGTCCTGAGCGAACACTAGCGCGCATGTCGTTTGCTATGCGAACGTTCATCATGCAGTCTTCCAGCAACAACGCCACTTTAGCTTTCGATGGGACTGCCGCTCCATCAAGGAGCGGCTCTCCTTCCAAGACAGACAGTATCAGCCGTCCAGCCGAAGTCACTGCGGAAGTGTTAGCAGCGAACATCGAGCAGAACCGAACGCGGATGCTCAGCAGCGGTGCCATCAGTGCATGCTCCACCATGGCTGGGGATACAGAGGTTAGTCAGTCGTCGACGACCGATTGCTGCGGCTCCGATGCGCTCATGCAGGCCTTGATGCTACCAGATCAACAGCGCCGATACGAGTTCTTCTGCAGTATGATCCACTTCGTCAAGTCCATAACGGACGTGTCCGAGGCCTTGCGTCGTGTTGATCCTGCCAAGCGCAAGGAACTGTTGCGGCCACTAGTCACACAGCTGCGGGTGCCAAGCAGGGCGTACATTCCGCTGTGCAAGTCAACCGATGTATGCGCTTGTTCATCCTAGCTAAAAGGGTGGACATCGGGACTAACTTGTGTATTGTCGTGGTTAGCCTTACTGCAACGTCGTGTCGGTGTTCAGCGAGGAAGGCCGCGTCTTCAGCACCCACGTAAGTGCCTCCTTCTGCTCTTTATCAGTGCTTGAGAAAGGCTAACTGAAACTGAACGAGGGGCCAGGAACGAGCACCTTGCTTGATCTACTTTGGCACAGAAGAGAGCGAACATGGAGAAGACGTTTCCACAGTCTTGTTCAATGAGCTCTACGAAACACGGACCGGGGACGGCAACGAGGAAGCTGAGGCGGATGAGGAAATTGTGACTACCTTTGATGAGCACGTCGCAGAGATTGAGGTCCTTCGTTCGAAAACGAAGCCTTCACCCTCGTCGCAAACGAAACAAGCGTCGAGGCAAATGTCGCCGTTTCTCCGTGAACTTCTCTCGGTGAGTTGGCTAGCTTTGACACAAATGATCTAAACTTTAGCTAACTGATTTTATGACTGCGTCTTAGGATGCTGAACGCAAGCAGCGACTGGAGAAGACATTTGGCGAAACAAGCTTCAGCAAGGCGGAGCGTCTCCAGGCTTCTGATGACTGCACAGATCCGGGGCGCTGGCGTCTTACGGGGTTGATGTCCAAGAGTTACGATGACTTGCGCCAAGAAGTGTTGGTCATGCAGCTTATCTCGTATTTCCAGCATATTTTCGAGCTCGAGAAGCTGCCACTTCGGCTTCACCCGTACCGTATTCTGTCCACGGGGTCAAGCACAGGCCTCATCGAAGTGGTTCGCAATGCCATGTCACTCGACGGTATCAAGAAGACGCCAGGCTTTAAGAATCTCCGCAGCCACTTTGAGCAGACGTACGGGGGGACGACGAGCGACGGGGGACTTGGTGGGAATCCCGGCGAAGGAGCCGAGATGCTTCGGCAGGCGAAGCTTAACTTTATCCACAGCCTAGGTACGTCCTGTAGGTTGGCTCATAATACTCTGGTCGTAGCTAATCTGTGGTATTTGTATGCATTCTGTAGCTGCGTACTCCATCGTGTGCTATATTCTAGCAATCAAGGATCGCCACAACGGGAATATTATGCTCGACATCGAAGGTTATATCATCCACATCGACTTCGGATTCTGTAAGCTTACTCGTTGCCTATCTCGATGCGAACAGCTCCCCCCTCACTGCGTTTCTGCTGCTTGTTTCCAGTCCTAGGACGAGCACCAGGGGGTAGCTTCAGCTTTGAAACGGCGCCGTTCAAGCTGACGGCCGAGATGGTGGACGTTCTCGGTGGCCGCCACTCTTCCAACTTCCAGTATTTCATCGATCTCTGCGTGCAAGGCGCCCTCGCTGCAAGGAAACATGCCGAGACGATTTACACGCTTGTGGAAGTCATGAGCTACCACTCGAAGCTCCCGTGCTTTGTCGGAGGAGCAGCAGGCCCGCTGTCAGGGCTCAAAGAGCGTCTGTTCCTCAATATGCCCGAGAAGAAAGTAGCCCCGACCATCCAGAGCATGGTGCAGCGTTCGTACGACCACTTTGGTACGAACAAGTACGACCAATTCCAAGTGTTTCAGAACGGGATTGCCAAATAGATTTACAGCAGAACGCGTAAAGGATATGTGAGCGCTTCACACCGACGGTAAGCACAGCTTTCAAAGTTCCTAAAGAAATACAACCCTGGACCAGCAGATCACCACAGACGCTATACTAGTACTGTACAGTGCTTGGCTCGCTGGAAATGCTCGCTTCCGTCGGCGAAGTGCGCATGACATGCCTTTGGGGACTTTCTGGAAGCGTCGCTCCGTATTCTGCTGTTCGTGTCCTGTGCTCCAGCATGGGGCTTCTGGGATGCAGCTGCTTTGCCCGAGCTGGTTGATCCATATCCAGTGTGAACTTGAAGCACAAAGTCGTAAATTGTGACTCGACTCACCAATGCATTATCCCCGATGCACGTCACACTGTGTATGCTTGCCTGCATAGCCTGTGCCACGGGCTCCGTGTTCGATGCACGGTTGCGCTCGAAGGAATGAGTGACCCCTGTGCGCCGCTCCAGAGTCAGTCATTCTCCAATTTACCGGCTACAGTACCTCAAATATTATAAAGTACTGTGTTTAACTCATGACGAGGTGTTTGTGCAGTTTGAGGACCGTTAAGTGCATCAATTTTGTTTGTTTTGCT